>RSCD01000029.1:0-281770 GCA_003942215.1 Saitozyma podzolica | reverse complement strand
CCATGCACTCGCACAACTCGCAGGCCCCTTACGACCCGGCGCTGTACGGCTACCCGCGTGACCAGAATGGGTGGATGGACCAGGGCGGTGGCGACGGGAATGGGTACCCACCTGGTCCTTCTCGAGGAGGAGATCCGTATCAATCATATCCCCCTCAACGAACCAGCCCGAGCGGCCCCGGCGGCCCCGGCGGCGGCGGTGCTCCCGGAGTAAGCAGCGGACCCGAACACCCTCGACAACCCCCGCCTGTCGGCTCGGGGTGGTCCTCGGTCCACCCCTCCGCTCCGATGCCCCTCCACCAGCCCGCCCCGACACCCGCGGGGCGGTCAAGCTCGAGGATCTCGTCTCGTCAGACCGCAGGCAGGCTCAGCAGGGCCAGCCACAAGCCGGTCCAGGAGGTCTCACCAGCGCGCCGCTCAACGTGTCGATGCACGATCCGAATCGACCACCGGGATCGTCCCACGACACCTCCGGAGCCGCACAAATCGGCGGGGACGGCCCTAGTGGATCTGCACCACAGCCTGGTCCCAGTGAGTTCATCAAGAAGCTGTACAAGATGTTGGAAGAGGAGAGCGCGACGTTTGGAAAAGGTCGATCGGCCAAGGGCGGCGAGCCGAAGCGCGGGTCCGTAGGCTGGGGAAGAGGTGGCACAAGCTTCGTCGTCTGGGACATGAACGACTTTACGACAAAAGTCCTGTGAGTGCTGCTCGCACGTCGCGCCGCCGAGTGGTCCGCTGAACCGTGACTAGACCGCAGACGTTCCGGCACTCCAACTTTTCGAGCTTTGTTCGACAGCTCAACAAGTATGGGTTCTCAAAGGTGCGTCCGTCGGCAAGACACCGGTGATTCCCGCGCTGACTTTTTACGCCAGATCAAGCACGTCGAGGAGGACACCGGACAGATCAAGGAGAATGTGCGTGACACCGAGGACACCGAGGAGCAGCACTGACCACTGCCAGGTATGGGAATTCCAGCATCCCAACTTTCAAGCCGGGGGAAAAGCCGACCTGGATTCGATCAAGGTGAGTCCGAGTCCGACCCGCGAGAGCCTGGTCGACCCGCGCAGCCTGCTCACTCCTCGCAGCGCAAAGCCGTCGTGCCAAAGAAGGGTCCAGCGGAGGGCGAGACCGAAACGTCTCCTGCGGGACCGCGAGGTCCAGGCGGGTTGACAGGCGAGGAAGCCATGCGCCTCATGGAGATGGAATCTCGCGTCCTTGGCCTCGAGGACAGGTTGACCAGAGCGCTCGACGAGGTTCGGGAGGCGAGAACGAGGGAGATGAACGTGGTTTCTCTGCTGCGGGATATTATTGGTCATCTGGCTTCGGTCGAGAACGGTGAGTGGGCAGAGGACACCTGTACTCGGCATGAGCCGTGACCACCCTGACGCCGACGCCGACGCTGACGCGCCGCTGACACGCCGCAGAGTCCCCACTTCCGTCAACAACGAGCCCTCGCCGCGAATCATGCACCTGTACCAGATGTACGAGCAAGTGGCCAACCCGAATCCCTCGGCGCAGTACTACGGCTTGCAAGGCGCGATGCCGGTTCAGCCGAACTGGAACGTCCGCATGACTCCCGGAGTCACGGGCTACCCCACCCGAGGCCAGTTTTCGCCGATGACCGACGGCTCCGACAGCTCGCACCGCGCCTCTGCGGAGAACACTTCTCCCAGCGGGTTCATGGGTGCTCGGATACCTCCCGGCGGCGCTTCCACCGCTCCGGTCGGGTCTCGAAATGATCCGGGTCCCGGTCAGAACGGTCCGCCCCAGAACCATTCGGTACCGCCATTACCCGGCCCGGGCAACGAGGACGATATCATCGAAATACCGAAAGCGCAACAGACGCTGTACAACGGCGAGCCCATGGGGGTGACTCCGATGTTTGCAGAGACGCCCTCGTGGTTGACCGACAACACGACGGTCCAGATGCCGATCTACCACCGCAAGTCGTCTGACGGCCTCACGCTGCGGCTCATGGTCGAGGCGCTCTCCGGCCACGGAGTGAGGTTCGACGACGAGACGCAGGACCCGCTGGACCCGTCTCCGGGGAGGGATCGGACGGGATTTGAAGGATCAAGTGGCGCCGGTCCGAGCACGAGCACGAGCGGACAAACCGTTCCGGGCAACAGCGGAATGGGCGCCAATGGTATCACCGCCAACACCATTCCCGAGGGTAATAACCAAGTGAATGCCGTTGCTTCCTCGTCCACCGGTCCGTCGGGCATGCCGAGTATCCAACAATCCCCTTTCGGGACACTCCTCATTCCATCCGACTCGTCGGTCCGCGCTCCAGGAACCAACGCCATCCGCCTCCGCCGATCCACGACGGTCGAACCCCACTGGAACAAGGCACCCAAGATCCTCGTGGTGGAGGACGACGTGGTCTACCGCCAGCTCTCCAGCAAGTTCCTCGAGAAATTCGGATGCGTCACAGAGACGGTGGAGAACGCCCAGGGGGCTATTGAGAAGATGAACAGGAGCAAATACGACTTGGTCCTCATGGACATTTTCTTTGGGCCGAGCATGGATGGGTGAGTGATGACCCGGGCGGGAGTGAGGGCACGACCTGGCGCGTTCGCTGACCCGCCCAGACGCAAAGCGACCAGTCTCATCCGGCAGTTCGACATGTACACTCCGATCATCTCGATGACGAGCAATGCGCAGCCGCGTGAGTGCGACCTGCATATCCTCGTTGTCATTGGTCGATTCGCCATATCATTGCCCGTCACAACATCCTTCCCTAGTTTCTGTCTGCTTTGACGCCTGTGCACCCTCTGCGCCACCAATGACGCCTGTCCCTCTTTGTTGCCTCTTGCGCACCTGTGACTTCTCCCTCGCTACCCCGCCTCCCCGCTGACACCACGCAGAGGACGTCGACTCGTACCTCCAATCCGGGATGAACGACGTCCTCGCCAAGCCATTCACCAAGCACGGCCTCTTTGGTATCCTCGACAAGCACCTCATCCACCTCAAGGCGATCCAGCTCTCTGCCGAAGTGCCCCGTTCACTTGGTCTGCCCCCGCTTTCGGACCAGGGTATTGCCGACGCGGTGGCGAATGGCGCGGCGCAGTGGATGCAGTCGGACGACGTGAGGAACCCGTTGGCCGCGATGGGTTGGAGCGACGAGACGTATGGGATTGTCCTGCAGGTGGGTTTGAGTCCAAGAGCGTCCAAGTCGCTTGGAGGGAGCCCCGAGTTCGCCTCGAGGTCGCTTCGATGCCGCTTCGAGGTCGCTTCGAGGTCGCTTCGATGTCGCTTCGATGTCGCTTCGATGTCGCTTCGAGGCTGGTGTGTGGCATCGCGCTGATCCCGTCTTAGCAATTCTTGGCCACGGGCATGATACCCGATATCACGTCGATCATCCAGACCAACGGCAATGGCAATGGGCACGGCGAGTCATCCGGTGTTTCCGGCACGCACAATGGCGGAGCGCAGATCCATGCTTTGCCATCGTCGCATCAGCCACAGATGCTCCAGGGACCAGGGCAGCAGCAGCAACAGCATCAGCAACAACAACAACCAATACAACATCAACAACACCAGCAGCACCCGCAGCATCAGCATCAGTCTCAGTCCCAGCATCAACACCAGCAGCGGACCCAGCAACACGCACAACCCCACCAGTCGCACGGTGGTCTGCGCCACGCTTCCGGACAACAACCCCAGCCCGGTTCCGGCGCGATCGGGACAAACGTGCTGTTTGGCGATAACTCGGGGTTCGCTGGAGCCGGCGTGGGCTCCAAGAGGGGATAGGGGAGGTGGACGAGGAGTGGAGCCCGGCGACCACGGTCGGCGACGAGCCGAGGGAGGTGAAGAAGGTCAGAGGGGTAGATGAGGGGGTGTCGTGAGCGTGCACGGGTAAGGGGAGGCAGCAGCAGCAGCAGATGAGAGAGAGGTCGGGGAGGTCTCGGGGCATGGGGCAGGGTGCACGGTCGGATCGAGGGAAGAAAGTACGAGTACATCTACGGAAAGGTTTTACCTGGTCGAGCTCGAGTTCGATCAAACTGTCTGGGATGGTCGGTTGGGTCGTGGGTCGTGGGTCGCGCGTGTTGCGGATGGAGTTTGGGGTGTAGCGAATACAATCAGTCGTACAGTGAAAATAAAAGGGTGAAAGAGAGTGTGTGGTTGTAAACCGGGATCCGGAATCTTACAGTATCTTACAATCTTGGTTGCAGAGAATTCAGGTCGCCAACAGTCGAAGAAGAAGAAGCGATGCAATGCGATGTGCAGTAGACGATTCGGTGGGCGCTACGGTGCCGCATTTCCACACTCATCCAGTACTCGTACTGTTTTGAAACACTGCAACATAGGGGAGAGCGGTAGCAGCGTAGCAGCGTAGCAGCGCTTCCCCAGCATCTGAGAATGGGGACATCATCTTCGACCTCATACCCATAGGTTCCATACCGCCGTTCCAGTGGGCTCGGACTTGATTCGGGCTTGGGCTTGGGCTTGAGGTTGGACTCATGGACTCTTGCCTTGTCGTGCCATAGAGAAAAGCGGCAAAGCCGGTCAGGTGATCGCCGACGACGAAGACGGTTCGTGACAGGTATCTATACAGGGAGGAGTATCTTCGTCAATGTCAAGATGTTTCCAGTGTCTATCTGCGGGCGCCACACCCCCTTTGCACCCGACTACTCCTCGACTCGCACCCTCCGTATCTCTGCGCGGTGCGACTAGATACTCAACCCCAACCCCACTCCGAAAAGTCCCATGAACGCTCCGACCACACCAGCCACACCGACGGCGCCGACGGCGCCGACCACACCGCCCATCCCCATTCCAATCCCCACGGTCCTCGTCGCCGCACTGATCTTGGATCCCGTGCCGTTCGCCGCGCCATAACCCGCATAGAGCGCCATGTTCCGGAAATAGGTGTACTGCGTCGTGGGTGTCGCCCAGGTGGAGTCGTCCCCGCCGAAAAAGGTGGAGAAGAACATGCCCCCAATGGAGGAGATGCTGGATGCGGAACGGAGTTCGAGGTTGGTGAACGACAGGGCTTGGACGCCGTTGTAGTACAGTCTGGAGAGTTAGCTGGGTAAGGTCGGGTCGAGGCGAGCGAGTCGGATGAGGATGAGCCGGGTGACAAGGGTGTGGCGGTGACGAGGAGAGTGTATAGTATCGCAATGGCGGGGAATGAAGTACAGAGCGTGAGATCTGACGATGTACACGAGATAGGGAGAGCAGAACAGAGCAGTGTGGTGCAGCGGTTGCACAGGGCGGAGAGGAGGAGAGGAAAGGAGCCGCGCAGAGCAAAGTAGAGCGGTTGATGAACAGGCCGACAACGGGCACGACAATAAAGATGGACAACCACCACACCAAGGAAATCCCACGCCAAAACGAGGACAACCGACAGAACACGCCGCCACGCCGCCACGCCGCCACTCACTGGACCACCCCATTCGCCGTCCCGACCTCATTGAGCACGACGAGCAACCAGATCGTCTGCCACTTGCCCGTGGCGAAGGAGAAGGAGCCGCGCGCTAGCGAGGTGCCGTAGTCCGAGTTGCAGGTTATTTGGGACTGGCTGCAGAAGCCGGATTGGGTGGTGGGGACGTAGGCGTACACTGGGGTGTTAGCGGGCACACCGGCACGGGCACGGGCACGGGCACGGGAACGGTCACGAGCACGAGTACGAACACAGGCAAAGAAGTGGTGAAGCAACGTGAGCAGACATGAAGGGAAGGAAAGTCGTTAGAGGATGCGTTGTCAACAGCCAAGGCACACGGGCGGAAGGGGTTTGGAGGTGAAGACGCCGCAAAGGGGAGCGCGAGTGGTGGTGGCGAGGAGGGCTCGAGGACGAGGCAGCTGACGCGATCGCGAAGACCAACGCAGAGAAGCAGCAGCAATCACGGGACATGCCCCTGCGGCCCAGTAGGAGGGCACGACAAGAACACCACAGCGATCCGCCGTGATACCACCAAAACCTGGTCACAGTGCAAGACAAGGCCACACTTCCTCCCCCGCTCACCTTCTCCCGCACCGCTGGTGCGCCACATTAGTCTCGTGGAGAAGCAGCCTGTCCCGTCGGTCTGGTTCCCACCGGAGCAGCCGTGGGTGTCTGGACCGCCCCGCAGGCCGGGTAGCTTCCCTCCTTGGTTCCAGCTACGGCGTGTCAGCGAAGACGGCAAGCAGGGAGGGCATTTTCCCCGCTCCTGGCTTGCCCACCACCTCGCGCCCCTCCCGCACTTCTCCCGCTCCTGGCTTGCCCATTGCCCATCGTCTATCGCCCCGCGCCCCGCGCCCCTCCCGACCTCCTTGTCGGTCGACTCACGCAAAGCCAGTAGGAAACCAAACATCGTAAGCCAACAACATCCTCTCATACTGCCCATCACTGCTCGTGTTCCCACTAGACGTCCCACCCGTGTTGTTCAGGGGTTGCGCGTAGAACTGAGTCCCCCCGTCCGCTTGGAATAACTGCCCTGCGGGTATTCTATCCGGAGCACGGGCGGCTCACCCCCCAGAGAAGTCGAGGCCGGGGAGGTGACGGCGGTGGTGGAGCTGGATGTGCCCGTGGATGTTTTGGTGGACGAGGCGACGGAGGTGGAGGCGGAGGCGGATTTGGAGGTGCTCGAGGTGCTGGATCCGGCGCGGCGGACGAGGGTGGAAGTCGAGGTGGACGGGTCGGGGAGAAGACGCTGAGAAGGTGTCAGCGGTGTCATGGGACCAAGTCGATTTGAGTGATTGCGAACACGCATGATCGGTCAGACGCATCCGCCAATCGCCATCGCCAGCGCCAGCGCAACCGCGCTCGCTTCCGCGAGACGCCAGAATGCACGCGCACGCCGCTACACGCAACGAGGACACGACGGGACGACGGGACGACGGGACGACGACGCAGCGAGACGACGACACGGCGAGACGACGACACGGCGAGACGACGACACGGCGAGACGACGGCACGGCGAGACGACGACACAGCGACACGACGACACGACGAGAACAAGTTGACACTACACTCCGCTCCGACCCGATCCCCGCTCACATGTCCGAGTTCCCCCAGTCCGGCTTGTTGCCGTTTATGTCCCAGTTGCTGGCGATCCAGCTCGTCGCGTCATCGCTGTTGAGGGTCGTTGCTGGGACGGAGAAGTTGAACGAGGCCTGGGTGAGGCTGTAGGAGGAGAGCACGTCGTTGATTGATAATGAGAGGGAAGGGGTGGAGAGGGTGAGTGTGAGGGCGGCGAGGAGGAGCAGGCGGGGGTCATACTGTATTTGAGGTCGAGTCGGGGACCGGGACCGGGACTAGGGAGGAATGGCAATGAAGAGTAGTGTAGGTATGACCCAGATCTAGCGATGAATGAACGACTATGCACAGTACGCGTCCGATGTCGCGCGGGGATGTGGAGAAGGACAGGTAGTACAAGTGAAGAGATGCGATGCAAGGAGAGTTGGAAAAGGTGGAAAGAGTGGGAAGTGGGGATGGGTAGATAGGGTGGTTGTTATTTCAGATTGAGCGTGCCGCTGCGGGGTGGACCGCTGCACAGGACAGGCTTCGTGGTTCTCTTCTCAGGGAAAGACAGCGCACATGCACAGCAACAACGGCACCAATACTCTACTCGGACTCGTACTTTTTGCGATTGGGACCAACGTACGTAGGTGGGGGTGGGTGGGTCGGATGTTGGCAGCACCTATGCGATGCAGCTGTGGACTGCCACCGTCGACGGTGCGCCACCCTGGCTAATGGGCTTTCTAATGGCAACTTGTACTTGTATTGTACAAATCTAATCAAGTTCATCAAATCCTAATCAACCCCTCTCGCTTTTGCTTCTGGCTTCCTCCACCGAGCGACTCCATCTTCTTGCCCAACAGCAACCTGGTTCTGCTACTTGTCCTTGTTCTCGTCCTACAACTTCCCCACCGAGGCGTCGGGGCATCGGACTGACTTGGAACCACAGGCCTCCTCGCCGTCCCCTTCTCCATCCCTTCCTATTCCGCCGGCACCCCGGCCATCGTATGCCCCAGCCTCCCAAATCCAGGTCCACCCAACCCAAAGGAAGACCCTCGCGCTCTCGTTCCCTCCCGACCGGTCGCTCAGCATCACTCCGACCAAAGACGCCGTCCCGCAGTGATGCAAAGGAGCCTGTGAATAGTAGGGATGTGAGTGGTTCCCTTGCTCCTACCTACGCTGGGTCGCCTGTACGATATGACCTGATTCGAGCTACCGGCGTGACTGCAACCCTCGTACAACGCTCGCCTCCGCGTCGAGTGTCAGTCGTGCTGAGACGAGACTACAGAGCTCCCCCCATCCTCTCGCCGAAGAGGTCGAACCGCCGGATAAGCAACAGGCATCAGTCCCTCCAGAGCCGGAGCCTGAACTGTCTACACCCGCCATCCCACAAAGGCGCCCTGTCACATATTCAAGACGTCCATCAACTCGTTCTCGCTCACGCAACGCGGTGACCGATCCCGTCCACCATCGGCTCGAGCAACAGGGATCTCTACCCGTCGACGCCTCGCGACCAGACCTCGATTCTGTCTCATCCCAGGTCATTCATCCGGGTTCACCTCGCCCTCCCCACATACTAGGCGTGGCTGTCTCGCCTCCCGCCGACCTCGCGCCTGATTCGCCATCTCCCGCCAAGCTAGTCTTTCGTCCATACCGAGACGACTCGGTGGCTGTACCGCCCATTGTCAACAAGCCTGGACCGCCTGGACCGCCTGGACCGAGCGATTTCTCCGACCCTCCATCCTTCCGGACCCGCAATAGAGGTCGGAGCTCGAACTCGGCCTCGACCTCGAACGTAGTCCCGGTTCTCCTTCCCGGTCCCGCACCGGCGTTCGGCGATCCAACAGCGAGCAGGCGCCGTAGTCGCAGCCATAGGTTTGGCTCTCCGGGAAGACCGCCCGTTCCTCTATCTTCAGAACCAGGCGGACCATACCCCCGCGTCTGGGCGAGCACCTCGTCACTTCGCCGGAAGCTCTCGATTCACCTCCTCTCGGCGAACCTGCGACTTCAGCCGCACTTCAAGCCTCGGATATCGCTCCGATCTCCTCTCTATCACTCCCATCTCTGGAACCTCGCGAAGACGACCTACGACCGTCATCACCACCAATCAGGACTCGTTCCAAGCGGAGACGAACGGAACTCGGCGCGACAAGCGATCCTCCGCCCCTCCCGCCTGATCTTCGCGGCAATAGAGCACGGCGCGGGACCAAGCTACCGGCGTATTCGTCAAGAAAGCTTCGCAGTCAATCTCACCACGACTCCACTGCCGGGCCATCAACCGACCGAGATCAGGATCTCGAAGCGGTACCGCTTGCCTTTGCGGCCACTCCGACTGATCCGCCTGATCCGCCTGATCGACCTCCCGAGCCCGCGCTTCGTCCGCCCGGATCCCGCGCACAACGGGTCAAACGCCGAAGTCAGCTTCCAGCGCCGTCATCAAGGACACTCCGAAGCAGGTCGCTGCCGCAGCACGAGTCCCTTGCCGGATCGTCTCGGGCTCAAGTCATCGCTCCGCCAGTCGCCGCAGCTGCGCCGGAACCGCTTCCCCTGACTCTGACGCCGGTCAAGCAGCCGAGTCTGCCTAGTCCCCGCTCGAGCCCGCTCACACCGGTCCCGTCCGTGTACTCCCCTGCGTTCGACGCGGCGTGGTCGAGCCGACAAGCCTACCCTGCTCAAACGAGTCCCGCTCCTCCACCGTTCTCTCCGTACTCGGCGATCTTTGACGAGGCGCCTCGAGAACTACCCACTCCAGACGTGGAGCGCGGACAACGGCAACTCCCTTTGCACGATCGATCGACGAGAGGCCCCAAATTCCACCGCAGGCGGTACAGGACAGCTCTGGACACCCCACACTCAGTCACGTCCATCTCGAGAATCACCATCCCGCCTATCTAACAGCAGAGCATCTCCTCGGTAACGGCATTCTCCTGTCTCCCGAACCTCACCGGCAGGACCTCGACCTCGACCTCGACCTCGACCTCGACCTCGCGGAGGGACTCTTGACAGACGCACTCCCTCAACTCCACGTCGAAATCGGCAGCACCAGCTTTGCGCCACCATCAATAGCCGGTCCAGTCGAACAAGGAATCCCACTCATCAGTCACTTCGCACCGCCGGTCGATCTCCCATCCGAGACTTACCCGCAATCACCAACCGAGCGCGCTCCGAGTGCACCAGACTCACCGGCACGCCCGCAATCCCCGCCTCGGACGCGAGTCAGGAAACAGCTTCAACCCTCTCGCAAGGTCTCTGCCGATCCGTCTCGTATACCGCCGCGCTCACCGCCCGCCCAAGAGCGGAACGGTCATTCCCCGCCCTCAGAACCCGGAGGCGACATCTATAGGGTCATCGTCGTTGATACCGCCCGTGGGCCGGACGTCGACACGGAGACTCCGAGAATCGTGAATCAGGAACCACCTGAAGACCAGCAGACGGTACCAGCTTCTCCGCCCGAGGCACGCGAGGACGTCCTCCCGGTTGTTCAAGATAGTGAGATAGAAGTGGGGCCGGTTGTCGTCCCCCAGGAGCTTCCTGCCACGGAGAACGCTCCGTTGCTGCAGCCAAAACTCCAGCAAGATATCGACTTGGATTCAGTCCAAGACAATCTTCCACCAAACGATTTCCTGTCAGCAACAATCCCAATTTCGGATCCGACCTACGTTGTTGAAGGTTCGGAATCATCGATTGATTCAATCGACACTCAACAACGACCGGTTCATTCTGAGCCTGATCGTTCGAATCCGGTCGATCAGCGAGATCTTGCTGTTGCAGAAGCATCCGCTACAGGTTTACCTGCGCCAGATTCAGTGCAGCGGACTGAACACGTGGTACATCGCATCGAGCACAGCGAGGTTTCGAGGCCTGCCGAAGTCGACACAGATCCAGAAGACGGACGTACCCTTCCAGCAAACCCTCTGATCGAGGCTCCCCACGACGAGCTTCCACTTCACGAGAATCTCGCCACTACTCCCATTCTTACTCCCGCCGTATCACGCGTCAACGCCGTCCTCGCGTCTGAAGCGATCAAGGACCCACCCCCACAAGCGCTAGCGAGAGCTGCTCCTCCAAACGTACCTGTCGTCATCGTTGACGACCACGACGAGGACCTGGTGCGCCCGATCATCCGCCCGGCTCAAAGAACCAACATGGGCGTCAAATCGCGACGAGTCATCACTTCCGAGTCCCCCCCGCCCGAGGCGGCGCCGACTCCGGCCCCTCTCTCTCCGGCACAGGCATCTCAGAGTTCCGGCTCGTCTGCTCTGACGCCCGTACCCGAATCGAGTCCGGTGAAGGCGACGAAGAAGTTGTCGCCCGAGGGGGAAGATTTGATCATCGCTTCGTCGCCTATGAAAGACAAGAAGGCGAAGACGATGAAGAGGCAGGATGTGCCGAATGATGACCATAACGCCAAGTCAGGAGAGCTGGTGAAGGGGAAGAGAGGCGATGGGAAGAAAGGCGGTGGACCAGCCAGAGGCGATAATCACGGAAAGGGGAGGAAGACGGCGGTGGATCGACCAGGTGAAGAGGCCGGAGAGACGATGAAGACGACAGCTCGGACGGCTCCACCGGCTCCACCGGCTCCACCGGCTCCAGCCGCTGCAGCAGCTCCGAAGATCACACTCAAGGTGTCGAGCGGCCAAGGGAAGGGGAAGGGCAGGAGTGAAGGCAAGGAGGAGGACAAGGACAAGGAGGAGCAGAGGCAGAGGCAGAAGCAAGGGGGGAAGAAACGCAAGTCACCCTCAGCCGACGAAGAGGCAGGGGAGAACGACTCGTTGAGGTCGATCTCGCCGGAAGCGCGATCAAAGGGTGAACCGTCGGCAGCTGGCAAGATCAAGTTGAAAGCACCGCCGGGGACCATGAACAGGCGAGGAACAAGAAGAAGAAGAAGGATCATCCGCGCGGACAGCCGGGGACGCAGGAGGAAGTCACGGAGTCTCCGATTGTGCCGGATGTTGAGATGAAGGATGCGGAGGGCCACGGGACTGGCAAGGGCAAGGGAAAGGGCAAGGAGAAGGAAAAGGCGAAAAGGCGGGTATCGGAGGTTCCGACGTCTAGGTCGCCTGTACCCGAGTCGGCGCCGACGCCAACGCCCGAGGACACGCTGGGCAAGTCCTCGAGACCCGAGGCGACCGAGGCGGTGGAAACGATCGTCGCTGCCAACGTATCACCGACCAAACGTCCTCGCGACCTTCCAAAGATTGGCAAGACCAAGGCTACCGGCGCGGGTTCGTCAGACACTCCGGGGTCGGTTGACAAGGAGAGGAAGAAGCCATCACAACATGCTCGTCCTCATCCTCACCCGTCGAAACCACGTCTGTCAGATGTTCGGCCGGACAAGGACAAGGACAAAGACAAGGAAAGGTCATCGACCCCGCTCGCCCCCCTCGCCGCGCTCGGAGGGAAGAAACCGGTTCAGCAGATCAAGAAAAAGGTGCCGCCGCATGGACCTGGTGCTGCGGGCGGAAGTGGGAGCGGAGGGGCGACAGCTCCTGGAACGCCTGCGGCAGCTGGAGCGCCGGGGATGCCGGGCGCGATGAGCGGGTTGCTGGCTTCGACGTTGGCGGCGCTGAGTGGGTCGGGTGAATCGTCCAAGAAGCACGAGGGGAGAAAGGTGAGTGCGGTGCCGTTCTATCTGCATCGTCGTCTCTCGGCGAGATGAGGGTCAAGAGTCAAAGCACTCTACAATGACTCTGCAACGGGATCGGATCCACATGCCTAGCTTGGCCTGGGCCCGGTTTGTCCGGTCGCTGTCCGGTCAGGGTTGGCGCGAATGTGCTGAGCGCGGTTGACCCGGACGTGTTGATTGAGTTCGTCCAAGCTGATATCCTCGCAGGAGAAGAAAGACTCGCAGAAACCCAGAGCGAACGCCGGCTGGACAGACGAATGGGTCATGACGTGAGTTTAAGACGAGAGTGTCTACATTACTCGTGGCGCTCATGGCACTCGTGATGTGTCTCGCTGATATGATGCAGGCCCGAGCAGGAGAAGGAGTACGAGGCGAGCAGACCGCAACGCGAGGCCGAGGCTGCAGAGAGGGCAAAGTGGAGGGTGAGTCGGGTTTCTTCATTCGCGGAACACGAAGCGTACGGTGCTGCGCTCTGTGGCCCCAGTCCAAGGGGAGAGGCAGATTCAAGGGTGAATGGAGAGACGCTGATAGACCCAGCTCAACCCGATCAATCTGCAAGAAGCAAAAGACGCCTACCGTCTCGACTCGGTATGTCGTTCAATCCGAACAATGCCAGCGCCGTTCCTCTTCCCCGCTCAGCCACTTGAACACTTCTTGCCACATTTGTGCAGTACGCACTATTCATCGCAGGCACGCTGACACCGCTGCACCAGATCCAGCCTCGAGCATTCGATATCCCTTATGCGCACAGTATCTTCACCCGAGGCGTGCTCGGCCCGATGATCCAACAGATACGTGAGGGACGGGTAGGACAGCCCCTGACCGCATCCGCGTCGTCAACTCGACCGAACCACGAGTCGTCTCACGTCCGCACTTAGTCGCAAACAACGCGTCATAGCGTCGGGAGACTCAGTACCATCGATGTGACAATCTATCATTTGAGCCACCGCGCATGGTGACGGCGGCATACTGCACACTATCCGTTCCGTGAGATGGAGAGTCATAGATGAGATGCATTGTGATGAGAAGCCCTTCGTTCCAGGCGAGAGTTTGGCAGACGGGGGAAGGTGGGAGACCAGCCGAGGCCTGAGAACGGAGACGTATGTACAGTATCCACAATCACGACATAGCCCACGAACGCCATCCACATGAAGAAGGATAAGAATCCAAGTCAATCAAGAAGGAGAGGGAGAGGATCACGAGCCAAAAGGAAATGAGAACCGAAAGAGTCTCGCCGATTGGGATACACATCCTTCGAGAGTCTTCCACAGGTTTTGGAGAGCATGTGTCCTCGTCTACAAAACGGAGCCTCGTCGTGCACATGCATGAGTACAATCTGCGTGGCTCAGTGTCTTGCCCGCAAGCCGAGCCACTACATACTCACTCGAAGTCTCATGCACAAGCGGTAAGAGGTCGCTTCGCCACCACCCGTCGTACTCGTCTTGATGCTGCTCAGAGGTCAGTTGAGAGCTATATGTTGGGTATACTCAACTCACCTTGGTCTCTGTGATCGCCTCCTCGGCTCCGCCCCAGCCAGATTTTTCTTGCTATTGAGAGGCATAAGCAGCCGAAATGCGAGGCCTCATCGAGCTGGGACGCGCTTACCTTCGGAGCAGGAGCTCCTTCCCACCGCTCACTCTGCTCAGGCTTGGGGGGTGCTCCCCAGCCGCTCCTCCCTTCCTGCACCGACGAGCCTCGCCGACCGCCATCCACGCGGACAGAGCCGGTCTCCGAGCCGCCCGCCCGGGACATCTGAGTCCCACTCATGCCAGTCATCGCCATCCGCGAGGGATGCATAGCAGGGCCGCGAGTTGGTGCAGGCTGCGCGACGGGTGGCGGAGCACCCCAACCCTGGTCGTGGCTATCGGCTTTGGGCGCGTCAGAGGCTTGGTCCATGTGATGATGGATCCAGAATCACTCCACTCACCGACGGTCTCTCGCTTCTCGCCGTTACTGCTGCCCCACCCTTCACCACCTGAATCGTTAGTCTGGTCTGCAAATCAGACGCCAGACATACCTGGAGCGCGAAGGACCGTATCAGCTGCAACGGACGTAAGTTGACATTCGTGGATCAGAGCGCTGGGCACGAACCTCTGTCACTTCCCCAGCCCCCGCCGGCATCAGCTTCACGGCTTGTAGTAGATCTCCAGCCGCCTTGAGATTGCGCCTGTTCGCCATCGCCGTCTTGAGCCCAGCCGCCGGTACCGCCGATGGCGTGGTAACCGCCTCCCCCACGGGAAGGTTGCTCGCCAGACGCGGGGTTGGTGCATTCGCGGCGCTAGATTGGTCAACGAAAGCCGATGTTAAGAGACAAGTCGACATACCCTGTGGCCGCGCTCCCCGCAGTTATCGCAGGTGCCTCCGAACGCACCGGCAACCGCCTCATTTTGGCAGTCGCGGGACTTGGTCAACCTTCAGCAGGGTTCCCGTCTACCCTTTCTCACACCAATTTACCTGGTGTCCCTGCTGACCACAATTGTAGCATTTTGGGGCGCGGGGCTGGGGACATTCGCGGGACTGACCTCGGTCAGACAAAGTCGCCAGTGCGGCCAGCGAATGTGAGAATTTGAGGTCAGCTTACGATATGCCCCCCTCGCCGCAGTTGAAACAACCACCGCCACCGCCGCGACCGCCACCGTTCGGGCAATCGCGTGACTAACGTCGTTAGCACGGGTGCTGACTCTGATTAAACGAGACTTACTATATGTCCCTCTTCACCGCACTTGTAGCAGGCGCCTCCCGAGCGACCGCCACCGCCACCGTTGGGACACTCGCGAGACTGAGGCGTTAGTGGAACGCTGTGACGGCGACACTGGGTTGACTCACGATGTGGCCTGGTTCGCCACACTTGTGGCAGAGGTCCTTCTTGGGACACTCTCGAGCCTAACAACGATGAGGAGGAGATCAATTGCGAGACAAGTGGCCACCCACGAAGTGCCCTTGCTCGTGACAAATGCGACAACCGTCGTTGTCCCCTCGCCCGCCATAGCCTGAATCGAAGCTGGTGTCTCCCTGGGCGTTGCCGCCGCCGGCCCACCCTTCTCTGGATCCACCCTCGGCTCCCCATCCAGTCTGCCCGGCGTCGTTTTGCTCCTTGTTTGCGACCCAACTTTCGCCGTTGTTGTCTGAGCGCGCACGGCTCGCCCAGCCATTGTCTTTTGCACTGTCCCCGGAGGAGCCCATGGGCGCGGGGCCGTGAGGTTCGCCCCTTCCCTCACGCCTCATCCCCTCGAGCCCCTTGAGAAGCTCGTCATTCGAGATTTCGTGCGGCTGATTGAGATCCGGATTCTCATACCTGAAGAAGCAACAAGTCAGTGCACAATCTCTGCACAGTTGATTCGAGCTCACTGGACGGGCTGCCACGCGATATATGCTCCTCCAGAAGGAGGAGGGGACTTCTCGGTGGCCTCGGCGGTGGGATTGGTGTTAGGAGATCGGGTCGGACCGGTCGTGGAGCCGGAAATATGGGGAGGTGGGTCGCGTCCAGGAAACGTCGAGCAATTGGACCGATCGCCAACGTCTCGCGGAACAGCCTCCCAAGAGCTGTCTGGCGAGGGTTCACCTGCCTTAGAGCTCACACGGGAGCTCACCCTCGGAGCAGCTTCAACACTCTCGCCTCCCCACCCGCTGCCGGAGTTAAGTGGCGGTGCCACTGGGCTTGGTGCGGGGTAGATACGGTGCACTGAGCCCTCCGGACGCACAAGCTCGTCCGGCGGGGGAAGTTCTTGGTGCTTCGGCTGTGAGATCTATCAGCATACCACACCTCAGCAGGAACGGAAGCTCGAGTCGCACGTACCGCGCCCCGGATGCCGTAGCCGGGCGAGTAGACCTCGCGGGACTTCTGCTCGCGAGGGGTGATGACGCTCACCACCTGGCTGTCCCTCATCTGCTCACGTTGGAGAAGAAGCTGAGACAGCCTCTGCTGGGCCTCTACAATCTCCCGTTCGATGGAGCGGGATGTATCAACGCGCTGACTGTAGATAAGATCAGCGACGTGGGGTCAATACTTTCAGCCGGGGACGGCGAGTCTCAACGATCCCGCAGAGCGCACGATAGAGCGTTTCACACACGGAGAAGTGACACACGGAGGAGTGACACCAGGACGCTGGCGAAGATGTGCGCAGTCACTCATGTAGAGCCCCACACGACGATGGGCGGCGGGACACGCAGTCGACGCGAAAAACACCCAGAAAAAACAGACACAGGAACACAACCACTCGAGGTGGACATAGGTTTGAGAGACAACCACTCGAGGTGGACATAGGTATGAGACCACCACTCGAGGTGGACATAGGGTGTATATGCACATGATGCGAGGCGCAGGACGCAGGAGCAACGCTATCTACACATTCACCGCGCATAGGCGGGCATGGCTATATACACAACCACTCGATGGTGGACATAGATGGGCACGTAGACATAGTACGCTCCGTGCTGTCCTGACCGATCCGAGGCCAAGCGCGCAGCAGCGGGACAAGCGTTCAACGTGGTGCGCCGCGAAGAGCGCCGGAGTACTGGACCGCCGGACCGGTACTGTATCGCCAGGTGAGAACATGGGAGGCACCGCTCACCCTTCGATGTCGACGTCGCGGCGCGGTCCGTGGGTCTTCTTTTCGTCGTCCCAGGCTGCGCGGGAAGTCAACTTGCGCTGCCGAGCCTCCTCGCGAGCACGGTCGACCTCCCGCTGGGCGGCCTCGGTCGCGGTCCGCCGCCTCTCGGACTCGGCGTTCTCGGCGGCCAGGCGTTCCTCGTACTCACGACGGTCGTCGTCTGCTCGCTGCGGAGAAATCAGCACGAGCTCTGGGTACGGGGGAGAGACGAGCTCAAGTTCACTGCTGACATGGACAAGGTTGAGAAAGACGAATACACCCAGGCACATGGATACGTGCTGGGGCAGAGGAGGATAAGATGGGTAGGATGCGCGGTGAGGGTGATATAGTGCCAGTGTCGGGCAAGCGAGAGTCGCGATCACCCACTTGATGCTGCTTGGTCATTGCTTCGCTGCGAAGTCGCATTTCGGCCATCTTGGCTTCAATGTCTATCTCCGGGCGAGCCTAAGCGCACACGCAGTCAGCCACTGCAACGATGCAAGGACGGAACGCAAAACGCGCAAGTGTAGGAAGTGAGTGCGAAGGAGAACGAGTCCAAAGGACCCCCCTGCCCCTCCCCATCAGATTTTCTGCTCAGTCGGGGGAATTTCGACTGGGCGAGGCAGCGGTGACTCGGAGGCGACTCAAGTGGAGAACGAGAACAACGACCGTGGGATTGACAGCGCGAAGGGATGAGAGGCGCGAGCGACACAGAGCAGAGTGAAGGAGGGAGCTACAACTCACTGGCTTGTTACTAGGGGGAATGTATCCCGGGGCTGGGGCGGGGGTTGGGGGACAGAAGGTCTGGGAGAAGGGCGTGGTGAGGCCCGGGAGGATGAAGAGGTGGATCGAGGAGTTGCTGAGACTGAGAGTTAGCACGAGAGCGCACTGAATGAGGAACGACGAGAGCGGGAGGGTCCGCATCGCTGTACTCACGTTTTCTGTGGTGAGGTGGGGTAGGAGTCGGCTTCACGCCTTCGTCAGCCCTTGGCGTGGGCGTCGAAGAAGGTGGGGTGAAAGAAGGTGCGGAAGCCCTGAGGGGTTTGGAGGTGGAGGTCGACGACGGTTTCTCAGAAGATTGAGAGATGTCGGCGGTGGATGCCATTTTGAAAAGAAAGGAGAAGAGAGAAAGAGAAAGAAGAGAAGAGGATGGTGGGGATTGGGGGGGGGGTGACGGGGGTGACGAGGTGATCGGGGGAATGGGGGTGAGACGCGTTGCGTTGGGTTTGTTTGATGGAAATTCCAACGACGGCGACGGTGATGGTGGTGATGGTGCATCAGTGATGGCTACGCTGGCTACGCTGGCTCCAGGCACGGCGTCTGAGCGTGCCTCGTGTTACACCCACATAAATTCTGGCTCCCAACCGTTTCCCTCTTTTGTCCCGTCGGCAGTGGCACCCAGAAAGTGTGGGGGAGACACAGGGAGGAACGTCACTCGTCACCCACCGACCCGCACTTCTCACTTGGAATCGACTTGCACTTCGACATCCCATCTTCATACCATCATCTTACAAACAGCTCACACAAAGCACCAGTGAGTCCCCTCGTAGCGCCGCTCCGTGGCCCCGGACCCGCTAGAATCAACGCTCACGTCTCCCCCGCTCACCTCCTCGCCTTACCCCACATGAAACCCACCCCATCGCCGACTAATTCCTATCCACGTTCTTGGCTCTTCCTCGCCCTCCCGACGATACTCGTCCTCCTTGCCTACATCGTCAACGTGGACGATATCCCGTTCCTCAACGAATCAACCTCCCTCGGACGGCTATCTCCTCCCGCCTCGTTTGACTGGGAACAACTCTATCCGCTCAATTGGAACCTTCATCCCCTCAATCGCTTCGCCTCGGACCCCCACAGAATCACCATGTCCCTCTCCAACAAGCTCTCCATCAAGGACGTCCAGCTCAAGGGCGAGCGGGTCCTCATCCGTGTCGACTTTAACGTCCCGTCAGTGGTCTCGGCGACGTGGTTCGTTATCCTGAGCTGTACTGACATTTCTTAGCCAGGACAAGAAGACCGGAGAGATCACCAACCCTGCTGTGAGTCCAGCACTGGTCTCCCCTCCTACCTCCTTTGGTCCACGGGTCACCCCATACTGACCCGTGCACAGCGCATCGTCGCCGCCCTCCCCACCATCCAGTATGCTCTCGACCAAGGTGAGTCGAGTCGAGTCGTCCTTCACCCGCCGCTCTGCAGCTCGCGCTGACCTCTGCCAGGCGCCAAATCCGTCATCCTCATGTCCCACCTCGGCCGCCCCGACGGCCAGCCCAACGAGAAGTACTCTCTCAAGCCCGTCGCGACCAAGCTCTCCGAGCTGCTCAAGCGGGACGTGACCTTCCTCCCCGACTGTGTCGGTGAGGAGGTCAAGTCGGCGGTTCTCGCCGGCAAGGACGGCCAGGTGTTCCTCCTTGAGAACCTCCGTTTCCACGTCGAGGAGGAGGGCAAGGGCAAGAAGGGCGAGGAGAAGATCAAGGGTGGGTCGGTCTCGAATAGCAGGCGGTGCGATCGCTGAATCTCGCGCGTAGCCGACCCCGAGGCTACCAAGAAGTTCCAGGAGCAGCTCACCGAGCTCGGTACCGTCTACGTCAACGATGCGTGCGTAACTCCCCTGAAGCCCTATCGTCGTGAGACCGCGCTCAGGTTTCAGTTTCGGTACCGCCCACCGCGCCCACTCGTCCATGGTCGGCGTCAAGCTGCCCCAGCGTGCCGCCGGTTTCCTCATGAAGAAGGAACTCGAGTACTTTGCCAAGGTCCTCGAGCACCCCGACAGGCCCTTCCTTGCCATCCTCGGTGGCGCCAAGGTCGCCGACAAGATCCAGCTCATCGAGAGCATGCTTGACAAGGTGGGTGTGGCTCGGCTCTACGTCTCGAAACGGGCCTGTCCCGCTGACCAACCTTGCAGGTCAACAAGCTCATCATCTGCGGTGGCATGTCGTTCACTTTCAAGAAGACTCTCGAGAACGTGCAGGTGAGTGGCATGACATTCTTTAGCACCATATCACGTCGCTGACTGGGACAGATCGGCGAGTCGCTGTTCGACGAGGCTGGTGCGCAAAAGGTCGCCGAGCTCGTCGAGAAGGCCAAGGCCAAAGGTGTCGAGCTCTACTTCCCCGTCGACTACGTCACCGCCGACAAGTTCTCGAACGATGCCGAGGTGAGTGAATGAGCTGCTGTTGTGCCTCTCGGCAGCTATGGCCTCTTCTCTTGATGGTGTCCCATCATCGTCGCTCTGACCTGCTTACACGTTTAGATCGGCGAGGCCACCGACGCCTCTGGCATCCCTGCCGATCGAATGGGTCTTGACGCCGGACCCAAGTCCCGCGAGATCTTCGCCAAGGCCGTCGCCGACTCCAAGACCATCCTGTGGAACGGTCCCGCCGGCGTCTTCGAGTTCTCCAACTTTGCCGGCGGCTCCGACGCCCTCCTCGACTCGTGCATCAAGGCCGCCGAGAGCGGCTCGACCGTCATCGTCGGTGGCGGTGACACCGCGACGCTCGTCGCCCAGGCTGGCAAGGAGGACAAGCTCAGCCACGTCTCGACTGGCGGTGGTGCCAGTTTGGAGCTGCTCGAGGGCAAGGTGAGTGCGGGAACGCGAAAGGCTTTGCGACGGTGCGAAGGAAAGGAGCGCAAGCGCAGTGGCTGATGAAGATACAGACCCTGCCCGGTGTCGCGGCGCTCAGTAACAAGCAGTAAACATCCCGGATGGATACGGCGGCGAAAGTAGTCTCTAGATGTCAATGCATGGAGTAGTGTACTGGTATAAGTATACTCTGGCAACAGTAGTTTCTCGCTGCGTGTATTTGCTCCCGCCACTTGGTCCCTGACGCGTCGCCGACGCGTTCTGCCTCCACCGAAATTCAACCTGTCAACAAGTCGTTCGTTCGCTTGATCGTTATCCGTCCATCGTCTCTCGCTGTCATCTAAACCATCGACCCGGCGGGCAAACTCATCGTCATGCCGTCCCTAGCCGACGCACTGTCGTCGCTATCGCAGCATTCGTCCCAGATCCACCACTTCTCCTCGCAGAACCACCGACCCGCCGGGCCTTTCACCCAGTCATTCCTTTATGCCGAGACGGTGCCGCACCTGATCCGCGATGCGCACGAGTCCGAGTCCCGGCTCTTCAAGTTCATTGGCGAGGTGGACAATGCTGCGGGCGGAGCGGCGAAGCGGGTGGAGAAGCGGGAAGGGGTGGTGACCCCGCTGAGGGAGCTGCGGCGGAGGAAAGAAGGGAACGGGATGGGAGACGACGGGCAGGGAGGCAGAGATGGGAAGGACGAGGTGGAGGTGATGCTCAGGACGGCAATCAAGCTTGTGGATGATTAGTGAGTGGGACGAGGATACGCATGGGGAGACTCTGTGTGGTCAAGTGGATTGGGACGGACGGACGGAGTTTGGAGGAACGGGAATGGCATGAAGGGAGGCTGAGACGAAGCTCGAGGGACCGTCGCTGATGGTGAGATAGCCGGCCGATGCCTCGTGCTCGCGCGCACATCGCACAGCTCATCGAAGCGCACCATCGCCAGCTCGAGCGGATCGACGAGCTCGAGCGTCTCATTGCCGAGGTAAGTGGGAGGTTTACGAACTTGTCGAGGCGGTCGATGGCGTTCCGGCGCGGTAATCCTGATTGCGGCTGACAACATCAGGCCACCAACCCCTCTGACTCTTTCCGCGCAGATGCTAGCTCCTCCGCCGACTCTGGCTCTGTCTCATCGAGCCAGAACCGTCCTAAGCTCTCCCCGGACGAAGCGATCCGAGCGGAGGAAGCCTCTCTCCGCGCGCTTGAGGCCTCTGTATCCAAGCTCCGGCGGGCCAAAGCTGGCTCCGGCTCCGGTCCCAACGACATCGATAACGACACAATCACCTCGCCTGGTGGTAGTGGTCCGCTCAGATCCCCGTCTGTGCCCACCCAAAATACCGTGGGTGGTGTGGGTGGGTACCCCGCTCAGACGCCCGGAAAAACTCCCACGCGGGTGCAAATGGTCACCAACTCGTTGGTCAATGGGACGGGGGCCACGCCGCACCGACCCCGACCCACCATCGACAGGTTCAGCCCGTTACGGTTCCTCACTACCCCTCGTGCACCTGTTGGTGCGCCGAGCGGACTTCGCAGCGTTTCCAGGCCGCAAGGCAGAGTGGGGCTCTTTGCTGGAAGGAGTCTTTCTCGATCGACTACCACCCCGCGAGGCGCGCCGGCGACGCCTGCGCAAGAGGTGCTACTGGCGCAGGATCCGAACAGGAACCACGATCAGGAACAAGATCAACAGATGCCGGAGGAACACGAAGAGCAGGAGGAGCAGGAGCAGGAGGATCAGGAGGATCAGGAGGATCGGGATGAGGCCGAGCACTTCGGTGAAGACGAGACGATCCGTCTCGCGGCTCGCATCCATGTCGAAGCGACCAACATCGCTCTTGCGCCTCAACGACTCGAACAAACCGACGAAGACTTCGCGCCCACCGCGACCGGCGCCGGAACCGAGTCGTCCGGCCCGCAGGAGCTCGGCGCGGCGACGGTCGAGGGCGTCCAGATCGGTTTGGAAGATGTCCGCGCTGCCGTCAATAAGATCTGGTCGACACTGGGCGAGATGATGCGCCAGGGTGTTCCGGACGGGCAGGTCGTAGAGCCCACTGTCGAGTCCACAGTGTGAGTCCGCAACTGACTCGGCATTCGCGTGGCGAGGTCCTATTCCCATTCCACCGGGTCCGGGATGATATATCCGTCTGAATCCTTGCTGACGCGCCGCGCTCTCAGGAGACATCTCAACCGCATCTCCCAATCCGACCTTCCCCCGCCTCCGTCCCCCTCATCCGCCTCGACCCTCTCCTCCCTGCCCTCTGCACCTTCGACTAAAGCCCCGCCAATCAACAAAGAAACCATCCTCGTCGCGCATCTCTGTCTGCTTCTTCTCCGAACGGCGTCGGCGTCGGCGCCGGCGTCAGCGTCGGCCAGCTCCGACGTGGACGCAGACCCAGTCATGGGAGTGGGGATGAACGACGTGAAAGAGCAATTGGGGAGTACGGCCAAAGCCCGGGGATGGGACGGAGCGGCCGAGTTGGGCACAAAGATAGTATATGCTGCAGTGGGCAAACGGGTGGTTAGGATCGATAGAAGGGGTGGGGCGGGGGGCAAAGTCAGATTCGCAGAGTGAAGTGGGGAAGGGGAGAGGGTGGAGAGATGAGATCAGCCCGAGGACTCTGGTTCGGTTTCTGGTCTCTGTAGTGCGCTTTGCAAGCTTTGCAAGCTTTGCAAGCTTTGTAGCGGCTGAGCTCTGTACTGCATTCGTTCAAGCATGCGACCAATGCGAAAGTTCAGACGAGGCTTGCCTGCGAATTGGCGGACTTGGATCACGCATCGCGGACCAGATTGAGGCGAGTCGCAACTCGCAACTCGCAACTCGACTTGCTCGGAAGAGACAGAAAAGGCAGACGCGTGAGGCGACCGGACGGTTCTCGTCCCTGACGCGTCAAATGACCAAGTATTGGCTCGTTCTTGACCACTCACACTTATTCGCCTTCTGCCTGCCTCGATACATTTTTTCACCTACATTGGCGTCCCCCTCTCCCCTTGCCCCTCTCCCCGTCATGTCCTTCTTCTCTGACGACGAGGACGACCCGTCCTATCCTCTTGATCCGAACGCTCGTCCACCTAACCGCGCCGCCGGTGTCGGTACCGGCGTCAACCGCACTCGTCAACCATCAATCCTCTCCACTGCGTCCATGTCGTTGACGCACGACCCGGACACCTCTTCCTCCATCCAGGGCTCGTCGCGCAATCCCCTCGGCGGCGGCCGCGGGGGTCGTGGGGATCGAGGGGATCGGGACCGCTCAAGATCCTCCATCTCGCATCTATCTGCGACTGCCTCTCCGGGACGAAGTTATGTCGGCATGTCTGTCGACGATGATTCCGACATGGCCTCGCTAGTCGGACCGGGGCGTTCTGGTGCGGGCCGCCCCCGACGCGGAGAAGGGGAAGCTGCGGACAGCGAAGTCGGGACGGAACTGGACTTCGATTTGGACGAGGACGAAGAGCTGGATGATGTTCGCCGGATGGGGAGGGTGTGGGTGAGGGAAAGAGGAACAGTGGAGATACAGCAGTGGGAAGGGGATCTGATTGATAGTTTGCTTGACAAGCTTGAACAGCAGGTGAGCGCGCGGGAGCGTTGGTTTGGAGCAATCGATCTCATGTGTCGTCCCTTCCGAGACTCGGAATCGGACTTGGACCTGGGACCACGTCCGCGTAAACTGAAGATCGCTCGAGCGTTCGCTTTGGTTGCTTTCGCTTTCGCTTGAGATGGGTCGATGGTTCACACATCGTCGTTGTTCCCGATCTGAAGATGGTGATGCTGCTGCGGCTGTGCCCCCATGGGTGGTACCAGTGTCCACTAATACCACTTAGCAAAAGATGGTCACCACCCTCCGCTCCGACCCGGCAACGTCAGAGGAAGAACACTTCAAGCTCGTGCTCGTCCAGACCGAGATGGAGAGAGTCAAATATCTCGTGAGGAGCTATGTGCGGTGTCGGCTGTCTAAGGTGGGTCCAGTCAGTCGCGCGGGTTCGGTCCACCAGAGGGACGGGGCGATGTGTTGTGCGAGGCATGGGGCTCGTGGTGGCCGTGGTGACCGGGATGACCGCCGTCTTCTGTCTGCCGGCCAGATCCTCCCAGAACAGGGACCACGGGGCGAGTCGCTTCGAGGTCTCTGAGATCTGTGAGAAGGTCTCGTCCGGATCTTGGAGGCATTCGGAAGCTCCAAGATCCGTGACTCGTGACTCGTAACTCGTCGCTCGTCGCTCGTCTCTCGTCACTCGTCACAGGTCGCTGGTGGTCCCAGCTGCGTGCTCGCTGCGCGCTCGCTCCGTAGTCCCAGCTGCTTGCTCGCTCCGCGCTCGCTGCGTGCTCCGCGCTCACTCCGTACTCGCTCCGTGCTCGCTCCGCGCTCGCTCCGTGCTGACCCGTCCAGATCGAGAAGTACTCGCACCACATCGTGCTCACTCCGGAACTACATCCGCTCCTATCGGGTGCCGAGCTATCACATGCCAAGCGGTGAGCGAGAACTCCGGAACAATTGCGGACTGGGCTCTGCAAGGCCCTACGAGTCCCGTGCGGAGCGAGGACCTCGTCGTTGTCGTCTTTCATTTGTCTCCTTGAGAGCCGCGCTCCTCCCCACTTCCCAATGATCAGAGGTCGTCGTCGCACCTCCAACGCTTGCACGACCCACATCTTGTATCCCACCGCACCTACATCCCGTGCTTTAGCATAATCCAAGCTCGACCCAAGCTCGACACTGACTCCTCCTCTTGCCCAGCTACACCGAGCTCCTCCACACGCACTTCCAGCACTCGGTCCTCGACTCGTTGCCGGAGTGGCTCCGCAAGATGGACGATTCGTACGGCGACGGACTGTCTATGGGTAGGTGCGGTGTTGTGTTGTGTCGCGTTGGCTCGTTCTCGTCCTGATTCCCGTTCCGCTCCCGTCTCGTGCTCATTCCGTGCCCGTGGAATTGGTTCTCGTTGCCTCGGATGCTCCATGCTTTCTCGCGCCACGGCTCAACACTGCTGCACCCTACTATCGGCACTGGGAACCTGGTTCTTCACGTCTCTCCTCCCAATGATGAAAGTGCAAGCTTCACACCATCTTCCCCATCTTCAGATCCCCTCACCTCCCCACTCTCGCTCCGATTCGGGGCTGAAATCAGCCACCACCCTCGGTTTCCACTTTGACTAGGTGTAGAACCCTCGCTGACCCCCCATAGTGGTCAAGCCGAACAAGGATATTCCCGTGCTCATCTTCTGCCGGAAATACTGCGGCGAGATCACTCTAGAAGGGTGAGTCGGGTCGGCTCGAGTCGGGTTGATTCGCAGTGCCCATCACGGTTCCCGTCGCAGCTTCAGTCCCAGTCCCAGTGCATCTGTACCATTTCATGTCCTGCGTCATTTCATGGCCTGCGCTCTACCCTCTGCCCTGGTCCCTCCGCTCCGTGGTTTCGCTCCGGTCTCTCGAATCGCTCGAACCCTTGTCCTATCTTGTGCTGTGCCCCCACCACCTCCGAAGCCACCGCACTGATTATGATCGCGCCCACTTCGTCGATGACCGGACTAATCGGGCTGACCGAGGGCAGAGGCGAACGCGCGGAGCTCGCGAGGGGTACGACCCATCTGGTTCGTTATCATCTCGTCGAGCAATGGGTTAAGCTCGGCTGGGCAGAGGTGCTTTAGAACCGGCGAACACGATATCATCGATCATCATCTACGACTATCGACAGTGACACCGACCCCACCGACACCATCACCCCCGACACCGCGGTCAAAGCCGATGCAAACGCTCGTTTGTCGAGTGACTCCGTCGTTGGATCGCTTCATAGCGTCGTCTCTCCCATCACCTCATCACATCCAAGCCAGTAACTCGTAGATCATAGTATGAGACACAGTCTCTACAGCAACGTAGACCATGGATAGGGATAGCATCTTCGGGATCAGCAGTGGGAACCTACATGATATCCACTCGTCCAATTCAGTCAGAAATCCACCATGCCGTCGCATGGTTGTCCATCTCGGCCCGGGAGCCATAACTCGCCCGGACTCGGGTGCAGTATGAGCGTGCATTGGCGACTGCAGATGCAATTGCCGAACCTCATGGCCCGTTCCCCTATGCTACTTAAATGCTACAACGTATGCTATATGACGGAAACACCAAGAATGAGTAGCACAAGCAACACGAAGCCCGCATAATCGCCTAGCGGGCGCGGCAGCCACGCATCCGGTGTGATATGTGTAGGTGGGTCCCACCCAACTCGAGCATCTACGTCCCCTCTAACATTCACTCGAGACTTTACTCGTCCCCCTTCCTGCATCCTTCTATCACCCGCCGACCCCCCCAACTTCCACAACCCCAGGTCGACGGTCACGTTCGGCGGACGTACGCCATTGTCAGATGCCTGGTCCCGAAACGTCGATGCCGCCGTACCGCCGCTCACGCCTCGTTCATCTCGACCGAGTCGGAGGACGGCAGGCGCTCAAGGGATGGCGGAGCGGGTGCCTGCGCCGCGGCTGCGGCTGTGGCTCTGATCCGCATCATCTCCTCGATCTTGTGTAGCAGGTCATCCTGAGAGAGTCTCTATCAGCGACTGCTCTGCATCCGCCCCGCCCCCGCCTGGACGGATCTCTAGAATTGAGATTACTCATGGACCCGCATACTCACCAGTCTGTACGGCTTGATCACGACTATTACCTAGTCAGCGAGGAGCGTGTAAAGCGCGAAACCGAAGTGTGGAGAACCCACCTTCGTCCATCCCCGCCGCTTTGGCCTCGTCAATCTGGCCCTGTCTCGCATTGCCCGCTGCGCCACTGGTCAGCTGCATACTCGCAGCATCACCTGTCCAACGACTACAACTCACTCAACGCAATGACCAGATTCAGCGCCAAGGTCCCCGCGGCTTCCTCCTCTCGTATGTGCCGCAGCGCCGTCAGACCGTCCATCACTGCGTGGTGGTCAGCAATCCTCCATCCAACGGTCAAACCGCCGATCCACGACCCACCGGGCATCTCCAGGTCCATGAGGATGCAGTCGAATGGCTGACCCTGAGGCGGTTGCGTGAGGCTCGAGACGCGGCGGACCTTCTCGAGCGCTTCGAGACCGTTGCTCGCGACTGTGACGAATCAGTACACGTCCAGGGATTACTCCTCGACTGCGTTTCCATCTCTGCTCCACACCCCGCTACGCCCTCTGCACCTTCTTGGGAGCTCTGCACGCTATCGAATCCACTCACCCTCGCAGGTCAAGCCGACATGTTTCAGCTGCCTCGCCAATACCGTCTGGTTGATCAGGTTATCCTCCACGATCAGCACGTGTGGCTTCGGTCCCGGCCCGGCAAAACCCATTTTCGTCGCCGTATGCCTCCGCTTGATCGGCGGTCTCGCCTCTGCCATTTCGACATCGTCGATCGACGCCGGCCTCTTGCTGGTCTGACATGTCCGAGCTTCAATGAAGAACCGGAAAGTCGACCCTTTGCCGTGCTCCGAGGCCACCTCGATCCGACCACCCATGAGCTCGGTGATTTTGCGACACACAAAGAGACCGAGTCCGGAACCGCCAAAGACCGTGTGCGTCTTTGGTGACACTTGGGAGAATCGCTGGAAGAGCAGCTCGAGCTCTTTCGGGGTCAGACCGGGCCCGGTGTCGGTCACGGCGACGTAGAGGTAGACGGGCATGTCGTCCTTGAGGGTCCCAGGAGCGGGCGAGTCCGGGAGGCGCGGCATGAGGCACGACGAGTCGGCGGGGGGTTCGAATGACAGGTCGAACCGAAGCTCGATGCGGCGAACACCTGAAATGTCGGCACAGGAAACCCGATATGTCAGAGTGCGACTCACTGGACGTGGAGGTGAAACGGATCCCGTTTGATAACAGATTCGTCACTCTGCGATCGGTTCAGCGTTGCACCTTGACCGCTATCGGCGCTACTCACACTTGGCCCAGGCGCACCGGATCCGTCTTGATCGCATGCAGTCCCAGACGCTCGATCGACTCTCCCAGCTTGAGCGAGAGCGCGATGCGCTTCATCCTCGCCTCGTTTTGGAAGATTGAAATGACCTTTTGAGCCTCCTGCCGCAGATCGGTCTCGACGTCGAACATTTCTGAAGGGTTGTCAGTGCACACGCGCTCGACTTCTCGCTTGCTCTGATGCTCGGACGACGACCGGATGGGTCATACTCACGAAGCATGTCTGCATGGGTCAGCTCCGTCCGCTCAGAGGTTGCCACAACGTACCAAGCTGGATCCTTCCGAGGGACAACACGTCGTTACTGATCCTCTCCTGCGACAGCCCACACTGGTATATGCTCTCCAGTGCCTCGAGATCCTCGTTGATCGTCGTGAGGAGTTGCTGCGTCGGGAAGAATCCGCCTCCGGTCCGGACAGCCATCTCCAGCTGTTCTTGCAGTGCGAGCAGATTGGTCTTGACAAGCGAGGAACAGTGAGGGGGAGTCAGCGCGGAAAGGGTCGGCCAAAAGCACGGAGAAATGGACTCATCTGCATGAGAGAACTGATTGGATTGCGGATCTCGTGCCTGTGCTGGTCAATACCTGCCCGAGAGAATGAAATAGGCTGCACTCACGAAGTAATGTCAATAAGCAGCTCCTGTTGCCTCTTGGCCTCCTCGGCCTCGAGTCGCCTCTGCTCAGCCTCAACGACCCTCAATCGCTGCGACTCCTCATTGAGCTTCCGTTCGGTGATATCCATCTGTTGACCAGTCAGCGGCGTAGTTCCCATCGTCACCCCGATCGTAGGCGACACCGAGACCGTGTAGAACTCACGAGTACGCCGAGGACGCCTCGAAGACCTGGCGCAGCGAGGTCTAGCCGGATGACTTTGCTGCAGAAATTAGTTGCCCATCATGCACAATGGCCTCGACGCAGCCATATGCCTTTGCCAGCAGAGCGACCTACCCGGTAACTAAGGAACGTCGTCAGTATCCGAAAAGTCGAGACCACTCCAAGGAAGACAGACACAGCACTCACCCCAACGACCATTCGCATTCTGCCACTCCCCCTCTGTCAACACGTTGTCCCCGTTGAGACACCTGCTCCAGAAGTCGAGGACCGATTCGCGACTGTGATCGGCGACATATGGTTCCCAATCCACGACCGGCTCGCCGGCCGGGAAGCCGGCAATCTCGTACCACGCAGGATTGGCATAAGTGATGTCACCCTCGTTGGTGGCTCGGAAGATGGCGAACGGCGAGTCTACGCGAGATCAGCGCGGTCTTCTGCCGATAGTCTTAGGTGCGAGTTTGGGTGCTCGACGTACATTCCGAAAGTAGACGCATCTCAGCCGTGCGTTCGTCGAAAGCTTCTTCGAGCATTCGTCTCCGTTTCCCCAGCTGGATCCTGAGGACGTGCATCAGCTTCGCTCGCGGCAACTCTTTTGGCGGCCATATCGACGTACTGCATGTGCGCTGAGTAAATGATGACGCGTCAGTAGACGCCTCGACAACGTGCCGGACTCGGCGATATGGTTGAACGACTCACCTCTAGCAATCAATTCTCGGGCGTTGAAGGGCTTAGCTTGGTAATCTAGAAAAGATCAGTGGTCTGCAAGCAAAGACCGTATTACCGCTCGCTACCTACCGTCCGCCCCTGCCAGAAGCCCCTCAATCTTGTATTCGTCGCCCCCTCTTGCGGTTCTGCAACCGTCAGCCGCTCTGCGCTGGTGACAGCGGGACTCGAAAGTCCCTCGACTCACAACATGACCACAGGTATCATCGCCAGCCGCTTGTCCGACTTGAGCGCGGATAGCAGACCAAAGCCATCAAGCTAACAGGTCATCAGCGCACGGCACGATATACACTTCCGACCGCATTTGCGACGCACATTTGGCATCATGACATCCGTGATGACCAGGTCGGGCAATTGATTCCCGGGCTTCTTGCAGTAGTCAAGAGCTTCCTGGCCATCGCGAGCCTCGATGATGGAGCAGAACGGCGCGAAGATAGACTTCATGTATCGTCTGGTGTCAAAGGAGTCTATCGAATGTCAGCGCGGCACACTCATTTGTTTCGCACAGCGCGGACCCGGAGTGTTGGATGCAGAGCGATTTGGGGAGGATGAAACCTCAACCATTCTACCCGCAAAGACGATCTCGCTGCGATGAGGGACATTACACAGCAACTCACCATCGACCAACAAGATCACGTCCTCCTTCTTAAAGTACAATGTCGCCGGGTCCAATCCCCGACTGCTCTGTCCTGAGCTATCACCCGACGTGACCCCGCTGTCCGAAGCCGAGTCCACACTCGACCCTTCCCTATCGCGGTTCCACTGCATCGCCTCGTCGACGATGCCTTGGCCATAGTTCGTGTTCTGAACCTGTGCCGTGGTCGAGGAAGTGATGATCTCGATGGCGTCGCGGGCAAGGTGGTTGGATCCGATTCTGAGACGACATGAGCCACGGGAGAGATCGCTCATTCAGGTAGACTCACGGTATTCTGACACGGAAGACGGAGCCGTCTGCATCGAGTCAGTAAGATGACTTTGGCTAGAAGCCGCAAAATGGACGCACGGGACCCGTCAAAAGATTCGCTAGCGGTCAGACTTTCAATCTCGAGGGTACCCCCATGCAGTTTGATCAATTCCTGTGGCGCTCAGCTGATGTGTCCATATAAAGAGAGGTCTCACTGCTCACTTTGACCAAAGCCAGACCGATACCCGTGCCCTCGTGACTCCTGCTGACGCTCGCCACCCGGTGGAACCGTTCACCGACGAGATCAATGTCCGACGCTGCCTCGTGTCAGCCCGCTTCCACCTTTGTCAACGCTACGTCGACTCGCTCACCTGGGATGCCAACACCGGAGTCCTTGACGGAGAGTATTGCCTCTGTCGGGCTGTAAGACAGGATGACGTGGATGAACCCATGCATGGTGTACTTGAGCGCATTGCCTGTGCGCGCGTCAGTCACGAACAAGCGTCGCGTCAAATCTCACTCGCCTATGAGGTTGAACAGGATCTTCTCCCAGTGCTCCGTGTCGACGTATACGTCCTTTGGCGAAAGATCCGCCTCGACGACATACCTCAGTTTGGCCCGTTCGATGGCGCCTCGGAAGAGCGCCGCCAGGTCGCGCGTCATGACTCCGAGGTTGACCTGGCGGAATGACCCCTTGAGCCGTCCTGCCTCGAGACGTGACACGTCCATGAGCGTGGACACAAGGCGGGTCAGTCGCCTGACGTTTCTGCGAGCCATAACAAGCATCTCCTTTTTGGGCCCCTCGGGCGTTTCGCGCAGCATGTCATCCAGAGGTCCGGCGACGAGAGTAAGAGGCGTGCGGAGCTCGTGGCTGACGTTGGAGAAGAGCATACTCTTTGCCCGATCGAGCGCGGCAAGCTCGTCTATTCGCTGTCGCTCGGCTTCGTATGAACGTACAGCGGCGATGCCAGACGCGAGTTGCAGTCGTAGAACGTGCTGAGGTGGTCAGGCGGCTGACCAAATACACCGCACTCACCAAGAACGACTCGTACTCCTCGTCGAACGGTCGTCGGATGCTGAGACCGATGACTATGACCGCACTTGGGATCCCTTCGTCGCTGTCGTTTGCAATCGGCACCACCACCGCAGCGTTTGGCAGCTCGTCCCACACCCTGATTCCGAACCCCTCGATCAGGTTCGAGCAGTCCTCGACTAGGACAAGCCGGCGGGATTGTAGGGCTTCTTTGAAGGGCCATGAATCGACAGTGGAACGCATGTCCTCGTCGCTGCTCAGCGGGGTGAATGATCGTTGTGGCGCTCCAGATACAGTAGAGACGATGGACATGGTGGGGGAGCCTGTGATGTGGGATAGGCCAGAGCGAGACTCGCGTTGGCGAGAGTTGAGCGTGACGGTGAGAGAGCTGGGCGTGGATGCGTGTCCTTCCGGGACGCCGACCGAGCCGGCTAGATTGAGTGTCACCTCGACGGGCCCATTCAGGTCTGATTTAGAGACGTTGTCAGACGAGGTTTGAGTAACCTGGCTGGGGCGGATGGGGGGGTTGTGGCGTTTGTCGCCTGAACAAGTCAGTCGGTGTGAGGGGATCGCGGTCAGGACCACTTACTTGGCACCTCGACATGATACAGAGCCGCAAACGGAACGTCCCGAGCGTTGGCCGCGAGAATCTCGACGACAGCACTGTCAAATTCGCGGATGGTCCGAGCGATAGCTACGGCCCGTCAGCACAAAGTCGAGCGAGAAGAACGATTCCACGCACATGTTCTTTCGCCCATTTCCCGCACCGTCGCGAGCCTTCGTTCTGCCAGCACCTTTTTGGTCGTCTCGATCGTCGCGTTCCAAAGGCCGCCAAACGTGCCGTCTTCCTGGATGATGGGGACCCACATCCATGAGTGGTACACCTCGAACGTGCCGGTGCCTTGGTGAGGCAACTGCTTGAACAGGAGAAAGTCTGCCGCGGGTCAGTGCGGACCAGCGGTGCGCACTCACCGTCTTCTTTGCTGACAGGGGTGCCGGACAGGACGAGTTCGGACAATGGGCCGATGGCTGCCCAGATCTCTGCGACGTGTCAGTGCGGCGAGGAGAATGGTACACGATCGACTGACCGGACCAGGCCGTCGGCCCAGACATGCCAAAGATGTCCGGGTGCTTGTGGATGGTCTGTGCGCGTGTCAGCGTCCGTCGAGTGCGACGTCCAGTCGTTCCGCTCACCTCGGAGTACGCCTCGTTGTAAATAAGCGTGAGATCCTTGCCCCACCAGAGGCAACACGGATGCGGGTAGTGCATGATCAACGAAACTATGGGGTCAGTGGGGCGACGGGCACGCGACATACCTATCGTCTTGAGACTCTGCGGCCACGATTCTTGTGGTCCCAGACTGGTCGTGGACCATTCAAAGTCCCTCAACAGCTCGTGCACGTCCAGCGACTTTCCATTGTTGTCGAGACCTTTGAAGCCGAAGCCCCTCGGTCTCGACACGGTGCCGTCGCGATTGAAGAAAATCGGCCTGCTCTGGCCCGTGGACCCGTGTGGCATGTCCAGAGCCATAATTTCGTCTGTCGGAGTGATATTGACGGCGGCGGCGGATTGCGTGTCGAGTGTCGCTCCGATCGGTAGAGGGGGGGCCACCGTTTTGGGCGGAGAGGCAGGGGAAGCAAGGATGGTTGTGCGGAGCGCGCCGTGAGAAAGGTGGGAGGGGTCTACCACCACGACAGGGTCGGTCGGTGGCTCGGACATGGATAAGGATGCGGGGGTGGGCAGTATCGGGAGCACCGGGCCCTCTTTCATCACCATTGGTCCTCGAGGGATGGTGGTGATGACGATGTAGGTGTGAGTGGCCATTTTTGTGCGAGGGCCGGTCCGGTAGAATTGGTATATCGGCATCGAGGTCTTTGTGAGCTCCAGCGTCACTTGGACCGGGTCGACGAGCTCGATGGTGACGCTCATCGGACCGGGATGATGCGGTTCCCAGCCCTCGATTCCTGTCGCCGCTCCGTCGCTCGCCGAGTCGGAAAGCGACACCCTGTCCTCGTAGGGGTTTTCCGGCTCCCAGAATCCTTCGGGAGCCGTGGCGTCGTCCGAGTCGGCCGCGGTGACGGCGGGTGGAAGGACAAGACCGGTAGGGATAGGGAGACCGGCAGGCGGTTCGAAATGTGATCTCGTCCTGCTGGCGACTGGGCCGGAGAGCGCCGGGCCGACGTGTCTCCTGTCTTTACCTCTGACCGCCCTCGCGCCGCTGATCCAGTCACCCAACGCCCTTGCACCATCGATACTGATGCAGTCGAGCAGCGTCCTGCCCTGTGTCAGGTTGCGCCACTTTTCGCTGGTCCACACCGGCTCGAACGGCTGTATGGCCGGGTGGCTGGAGCGAGTGAACGGAAGGTGGTGATCCTGTGGTGGTATGGGCAGGTCGTCGCCCTCGTCGTGCTCGGGAGGCGGCGGTATTGGCGCCACGAGCACGAACGCGGGGTAAGGGAAGGACTGAGCTCGTCAGCGGGGTCGGCAACGTCGACGCAACGCGACGGCGACGGCGGCTCGCTCACCTCGAGATACTCTCTTGGCAACGTGGACAGGTCCATCTTTGTCTCTTGAAAGATGCCGTCTGTGCTGTCTGCAAGAGCAAATCTCGCTCCGGCGCTTCCGCTCTCCCTCCTGCTCCTCCGATCTCCACTTGAGCTCGGGAAAGTGGGCCCTGCGCTCGAGTTTGCCGATCCAAGGCCAGATGTGGTCTGTCCGGGTGCTATGAACGACGGCAGTGAGGGTATGCTAAGGGTGTTGCGCAAGGCTGATGCTGCTCGGTGACTGCTTTCCGGCTCGGCGAGTCGATTGAAATCTATGGTAGATCCGGAGCCCAACGAGGTTCCTGCGCCTACACCTGAAGCCGAGCCTGACGATGTGGACTGGGTCGGCGGTGGCGGCGGCGGGCGTTGTTGCGATGGTTGCGTTGGTGGTGGTTGCGATGAAGATGTCATTGTAGCGATTTTCTATTTTGCTGACCGCGATTCTCGGAGACGTAGTCACGCTCCGCCCGAACGAACGGGAGGCTTGGATCGGGTCCTGTTTCGTCACAGTCACCGTTCGCCACCCGGCGGTTACACCCAGGTCGCGGGAAAAAGGTGCAAGGGGGGCGTGTGTCAAGGATGATGTGGGTCGGGATGGGATGGGGTGGGATAGGATGGAGGGGAGAGAGGTGAGAGGTATGAAGGCAGAGGACGGAGAGTTGGTTCCGAGAGACGAATGACGACTCTGGCTCACAGCCAGCGGGACCAAATCAGGGGACAAAGCCAAAGCCACAGCCACAGGGCCGGGCAGTGAGCGGCACGTGGCGTTCCAACAGATCGATTGAGGCGATGGCGGTTCGAAGATGGGTTGGCATGGGATGGGATGGGTGGCCCTCGTGCATCCCCTCTGACGCTATCGCTCTGATACTCAGAGATGCATTCGCCCAGCAGTTGGAAGCTCATCAGAAGATACCGACCAGAATTGGGAGCATCTCACTACGAGTTCTGGTATTAGTATTCGTTGCGGCCGGGCAATGTGGCGATTGATGGGTGATGGCGTTTGGGCCGGCAATGCTCCGATCAGCGTCAGTTGTGTGTCAGGTCATTCCTCATCTCGACGAGCATGTTCCCCTTCAATTGCCAGATCACAGTCACCCTCGACGGTGCTCTTCTTCTGTCTGTGTATAACCCCAGCGCGCTTCACTCACACCTGCCCTTCCCCTCTCACACCTGACACCGCTCCGACCTCTGACTCCCGCCATGCCCCCGGCGAATACATCCCCGGCATCACTCTCACCCCGACCATCTCGTCATCCCTCCAACCTCTTCCTTCGGAACCCTCAGTCAAATGACGAGGACACCACTCCCAGTTCGACTCGGCTATTCATCGGTCGCGAGCGAGGCTCGCCGTTTGTGTTCGAGGCGGTGGAGGGGCGACCGCTACGACTTGCGCATCGGCACTGGCTCCGAACAGGTGTTGTGGACGAAGAGCAGTATGAGAAGGACGTCGCAACGGGTACGTGACGACGAAGTGGTTATCCGAGTGACGAGCGACCGAGAACCGAGGTTGACCGGGTTGGCTTCAGATTCAACAGGCTCGGACCCGCCAATTCGTGGAAAGGTCATCATCGACTTGACGATATCCGATGACGAGGTGCAACTCGTCGGCTTCAATACTGGCAAGCGGCACCATCGCGAACGATCAGCAGGGAAGCCGAATCGACCGCCAACGCCCGACTCTCCGACTCCGAGTTTGCAGGTGAGAAGTCGTCGTTCGTTCCTCGCGCGATAGTCGCGACACCACCTCGCCCTGGCTTGTCTGCACTCAGTGAGTGACATACAGAGGCTTAAAAGTGAGGCTCATCCTTCGAAGTTCTCGCTCATCTACCTGGACAGTGACTTTCTTCGATGCTATGGAACGATAATAGTGAGTTGCCAGCCATGGCCATGATCAAGACATTAATATTGTTCAATAGGTGAGATCTCGACGTCTTTGGCTATCTGATAACCCAACAGGAAAGATACTCAGGCCAAGTCACGCTTCCCACATCCTCGCAACGGCTCGCCTTTTCCCGAATGGACCTCTTACATGCGTATGCTACACCATGATCACGGCACCGCCCTATGCGGTCCCCACTACGCAACCAGCACCCGCATTACCGCACCGCACCCGGTACACACAAGCCGCCCCGCCTCACTCCACCTCCATACCATGCCCTCGCCTCTCCCGGCTCGCTTCCACACCCGCAGCGGGCTCTTTCGCCGTCGCGAGAGAGTTGCCGGCGTGGAGTCTGATCGTCGCCCATGGGTTCTGCTTGTAGGCCGGGTGTTTCATAATCGCTGGTATTCTCTTCGTCTCGAGTGCGCTGTCGTGGCATCAGCATGGGCTCTGACGCCGGTATGAACGCTGGCTCCGGCTTCACTTCTCGCTCGCTCTGGCTCCAGCTTCCCCTCTCGCTCTGGCTCCAGCTTCCCGTATCGCTCTCGCTCTCGCTCACTCTCCCCTCTCCCGCGCCCAGACCGCACAGCCACGCTTCGTACCCCTTTCACCCCGACCAGCGCGCAAAGTCGCGCCACTCACATTTGCTTCCTCCTAGCCTTCTCACTCAACGTCCTTCCCTTGCCATCACCAATCTTCCCCTCATCCTCGCTTCTCGCCTTCTCTCTCTGCTTCTCCGCCTTCCTTTCCTCGTTGCTCCGCACACGGGCTCGTTCCTGTGCGTGGCCCACCTCGCCTAGTGACTCGGACAAAGCCGCAGCGACAGAATGGAGTTCCCCGCCCGCGAGGTGTTGTTGCGCTTTGCGTTTCTCGCGGCGGATGTGTGACCGGGAGTACGGATGCAACGGGAGGGAGGGGGCTACGTGGAGAGGACAAGTCAGTGAATCGCTGTGCGGTTAGGGGCAATGCGCATCTTCTCGAGAGACTTACGAGGGGTGAACACCAAACCCTTCTTGGGTTGCGGCTTCGAAGACTCGCCCAAAGTGTCCTCATCCTGGCAAATCAGCAGGCGCTGCGAACAAGCCAATTCGTCACGCACAGATCGATCGACTCCTTCCGGGACCACGACCTCCTGCACCTGCTCGGCGGGGACTGCGAAATCCCTCTTGGCGGGCAGCCGCACTGCCGGAGCGTGTGAGCGGTCCTTGCTGCGGGCTATTCTCGGCTGGTAGATGGGTCAGCATGCGATCTCAGCTGCTAACACACGCGTGCTCGTACCATGTTGTCTTGTGCAGATGATCACTGGAAAGGCAATTGATGAGAGAATGTTGTGTGATGGCTGCGGAGTGAAGTGGGTGGCCAAAACGTCGAAATTTGGTTGGTCGGCGCGGGCCGACAGCGAAAGCGAAGAGTTGTCTGCTGCTCACCACACCGACGTTGACAATCCATATTGCGCTTCTCATCCCACTTCCATCCATTGCATTCCTCGTCTTTTCTTATCGTCTCCTACGACCTCGCCATCGTGTGATCAGCACCCTCGAACATGCACAGATAACATCTGCGGCACCGTTTTCATCATGTCCATGTACGTCCCCGCCGTCGTCCGTGTCCACCCATCTTGCCTCTCTGACCCGTTCTCAGATCCACGCCCCGATCGCTCCTCCGTCTCGCTCAACGGCGCCCGTCTCCCTGCCTCTGCGCTCATCGTACCCTCGCCACTACGCTGCATCACCTCCCCACGCCTTCTCCGTCTCTGCCATACTTCCCAACCGCATCATCATCCAAGCAAACCCTCGACCATCCTCTTTTCCTCCGTCCTCCACCGTCCGATCCCATCTCGGCGGCCCTCCTCTTCGCGACAGACGAGGATCTCGTCAATGCTCTAACATCTTCTCCATCGTCCACATCCGGTGCTTCCGAATTGTCCATCGCGACCCCGCTCGCGACCGGACGGGATGATTGGACCAGTACCACCGACCCGGGTCTGGCTTTCTTGGCACTGCGGAGCCGACCCACTTACAGCCCTTTCCTCCAATCGCTCCGCCCCTACCTGCACAGACTGTATCACCGCCTGAAGGCTTCGGGGACACATCAACTACTCGTCTCGGATCTTCTCCTCCGTCATCCCGATCCCCGCATCCTCGCCGATCTACTCGAACTAGACGCCTCATCGCCGCTACCCGATCGACTTCGACCTTCACTCGTCGTATCGCTCTACACCCATCTTCTCCCTACCATCTCCAAACCGCGACAGCGTCGACCACTCTCGCGTCACGCCAACTTGTACGTCGCAAAGGTCGCTCTGTCCAAATCGGAGATCAAGCTTTTGCCTCCCCTATTCGACAGCCTGTACCCTACCACCGAGTGGGAGCCCGAAGGCGCTTGGGTCCTCATCCGCTTGATCCTCAACACACTCCCTTCCGACGCAGCTTCGGCGGTCCGGATGTTCCGCCGTCTCGTGGCGGACGAACACATCCCACGAGACCTCTTGGGACGGACGAACCCCCGCCATCCAAAGTTTCGCGAGGTGCTGGTCCTCTCCGCAATCATCCGGTGTTGTATGGACTGGAAACTATACGTGCGCGCAGAGGGCATCGCCAATGACCTCGTGGGCGTTATGCGCGACTCGGCGCCAGCAGAGGGGGGCGTCGACGCGGTGTTGGAACTTGTGAGGACGTCCATTGCGGGAAAACAGGTCGACCAGGTGACTTGGGCTGGGAAGATGATCCGGGATCTCGCCGAGGGTGGGATAGCGGACATCGACGGCGGACTCGTGACGGCTTTCCTCGAGACCGTGCCAGATCAAGTTGCGGCGGACTGGTATTTGACTCTTCCACTCTCATGCGGCCCTCCCTCAGCAGCCCAATTACTTTGCCTGGCCACCTTCCGGCCTCTACCCGATCTCCTCCGCCGAGTCGCTCGTGACATCCTCGATGTCTCCCCCGCATCCACCTTTGCTCAGCGTCCCGTTATTATCCGCCTCCTCTCGTCTGCGCAGATGCTCGAGGAAATCAAGACACTGTACGCCGAGTGGCTTTCCGACGGGTCGCTCGACGCTCCTGTCCTCCTCCAAACCCTCACCGCGTTCAAGGAGGACAAGCCGCTATGCCGGGATATCCTGGCGGCGTTCGAGGAGAGATTCGCCGATGGGTTTGGGGCAGAGCAGAGGCTGGCACTCGTCGAAGGCTATCTCAGGCTTCGGGAGAAGAGTATGGCCAGAAGGCAGCTTGCGGCGATCGATCCTAGAAGAGAAGAGGTCCGCGAGGAAATGGAGCGGGCTGTGCTGGTCAGTCTGCACAAGGAGGATCTCGTGCGGATCATGAGGGACATGGGTGTTACTGTGGATCTCGAATCGGAGTGATCGACGGATCGGCGCCTGATTGTGGAGGTCCTATATCGCCACGCGTATGAAGAGTCATCTACAACAATGCATATGCACGAGCACGAACACTCCTGCATCGCAGGCTCCCGATTATACATGCGACGTCTCTCACGTGCCTCCGCCCGCGGGGCTGGACGGTCATTATCGGTTCACGGAAGATGTTACGTCCCTTGCGTACGCGGTCAAGCAAAAGACACTCTGACTCTCTTCTTTGGTCTCTCCCCCTCCCCTCCGCTTGCCCTCTTAAGGATCGAGCCCGATCCCGGCGCATATCCTCCCCCTCTGCCCAACCCCAAGTCCGTCGAGCCCGATCCCGACGCACATGCCTCCCCACTGCCCACATCCGAGTCCGTCGAGCTGGCATCGCTCCCATACTCTGTCGAAAAGTGAACGACGCGCGCCGACGCCGCTCCGTTCACCTGGTTCGACACCGGCGTGACGATGTGTTCGTCTGCGTCCGACGAGATCGAGCGGGGACGGGGAGAAGGGGTCAACGCGATGTCGGGGGGAGGAGGGGTAGTGAAGCGCTCGTGGTCTGGTATGAACCGGAGTGGGAAGGGCAAGTGGGTGTCGTTCTCCGGTTGGACAAAGCGTGGGTTCTGACAGCGTCAGAGGAGCAATTGGGGCGCGAATGGAGAAGAGAATGCGCTCCTCACCTCGATGAGGGCTCGCGAATAGAGTTGCTCGTCTTGGTCTGACCTGGCCGAGCTCGCTCGCTTTGCAATATCCTCCTCGAACGTGCCCTCTGTAACGAGTATCTCGACCTTTGTCGGGCGTGTCTGGCCAATCCGATGAACTCTCTACGGTTCGTCCGTCAGCACGACCTGGGCAAGCTTGCGCCACACTCACCTTGATAGCCTGGGCTTGGAGGTCAAGACTCCAGACTGGCGAGAGGAAGATCATGCGATTGGCAATGACGAGGTTACTGCGAGTTGTCAATTCGGTGTTCGACCGGAGACCACTCACAGACCACGAGCTGCCATGCGCAGGTCGAGGAGACACACCCGTACCGCCGGGTCCTCAAACTCGTTGAGCGCCTCGGCGCGTTTCGCTGGGGAGACTCCCGGTCCAACGTAACATCTATCCCACGAGTCAGTGTGGTCATTACCCGACACGACGTCTTACAGACCATACAGAATGTATCGAGAACATCACTTACGTTCCGACATCTAACAGCTGCATCGCCTCGCTCATATGCCCCAACTCGAACACATCGCCAAAGATCACGAACTTGTCTCTCGGCTCGGCCGTCATGACCGAGTCAATCACAAAGTTCAACTTTGCCGACCTGCTCGTCGTCCTGATCGTATCGGGCAAGATTCTGGGCCTCGAGTCGACCGCCCGCCTCTCAGTCAGCCTAGCGTTCGCCTGGGCTTGGTCAAGCGAGAGATCGATCACGTCCATGACATTGCCCTTGTCCTTGTTCTTGTCTTTGCCCTTACCCTTGCCCTTGCTCTTGGCTTCTTTTAGCGAGTGCACCGCAAACCCCGGAGACGGCGCCGCGGTAGGTCGTTGAGCAGCAGTCTCATGGCCCGTTATCCCTCCCTTGCCATGATCCTTCCCTTTACTCTTCCCCTTCTTGCCATTCCGCTTCTCGTCCAACCGTCTCCGCTCCTCGAGTATCTCCGACCGGCCCAGCCTCTCCATCTCGGCCACAAAGTCCTCGCACTTTGCCGCCCTGCTCTCCCATCCGAGGAGGCACAACTCCTGGCTCGTCCTGCCTCTCCCATTCGCATCCCTTAGCAACCTGAGGGAATGAGCGTCGATAGCGGATGGGTCGGTGTCCATACTGTCCGACCACGCGTCCCTGATCGCCTGCGGGAAATCGCTCGGAGAAGCCTCGAACGGGATGGATACGCCGTGCGTCATCCACTCGATCCACCCGGGAGTTTGCAGCGCCTTGTCCAAATGACCGACAGCGTCCTCGAGCTTTCCTTGCGCCACGGGATCAAGATCGTCCTTCTCGAGATGGTGCCGTGTGCGCTCGAGACATTCCGCAGCCCCCATTTCGTGCGCAGAGTACCAGAAACAAGCGAGGTGGAGGTTCCGGATGACCTGGTTGAATGACTCGGTGTTTCTGGGGTGTAGGAAGTAGTCTTGGTCCTCAAACCCGCCTGAAATAGTCAGTAAGTCTGGCGGAGTACCGGGACGTTGGACTCACTCGTGTACACGTTTGAAGCGACGAGCGAGGCGAGCACGTTGTACGTGATCCGCTGCATCGGGTGGAACTGGATCATCTCTGTCGAGACGGTAGAAGGCGGCAGCGAAGCCTCTGCGTCGATCACATCTCGCCTGAACCTGATTAGGACCGGGCTCTTGCGCACTCGTCCAACCACTCACGCATGCTTGACCATCAGCGCATCCATCAGGAATTTCAGCCTCCTTGCCGCGACGGCGTGTCGACCTCCTGGTTTACCCAACTCCCAGGTGATATCCTTGTTAAAGGTCGCTGCGGATTTGAACGGTTCCGCGGCCAGGAACCCGCCAATCATGACGCCCAAACGCGCGGCGTCGTCGAGGTCTTTGCTCGTCCATGACGCTGGGTCGCTCGGGGGAGTTGTCTTTGGGATGAGATTCTCGGTAGGGGTAGAGCGTGACGGGTCAGGATCCGAATCCAGCTCGAGAGCTGCAAGCTCGGCTTCGCCGCCCTGTTGAAGGTACTTTGTCGGGGCTGTGGGAATCAGTATCGGCGAGAACAAGTGAAGAAGCGATGGTCCGGACTCACTTCCACTGACGATCCAGCGACGTTCGATGCTCAGCGTCCGCGCCAGTCGCATCGCATTGGACGTCTTGTTCCCCGCGATATGACCCTCGTCTGTAGCTGTGAGCAGGTACGCACGCGAAGAGGTTCAGCCGGTAAAGTGCCTACGCACCCAGAATGATCCTCTTCCAACGTGCCTGAGTGAGCACAGAGTCTGGTCTCCCGGTCATCATCCTGCGAACGGAATCCTCCGCTCCAAAGCCTGTGCCATCGTCAGCAGATGTCGGCGGGGCTGTCACGCACGATCGACGTCCATCAAAAGGACCTATCGGGCGGGGTCAGCTTGTGCACCGTGGGCAATCGGGTCTGTACAACACGACGCCACTCACATCGTATTTGATGAGCTCGGTGATGTCGGGCATATCCTCCTTGCCGATCACTCTGACTGTGAGAGCTCCTTCCATGAGATGTTTCTCCATCTCGTGCTGCCACTGCTGCACCAGAATTCCGGGGACCACGACCAGCGTGGTGTTGGCGAGATAGATCCGCTTCGTGTCTTGTCGCCTCATGGTCTTTCGTTTCGCTTCACGCATGCAGGAATCGTCGGGAGGGAACTGATAGTACAGCGTCTGGCGTTCCAGGAGGGGCGCCGCAGTGGGGGACAGAGGGCCTATGCGTCCTGCCGAGGGGTCTGTCGTGCAGAGGATATCTGCGCATAGACTCGCAAGAGTCGGTCGTTCCAGGGATACCCGCGACTGGGGGTAGTATACCAGAGCTCGGAGGTCTGCGTAGGATTGGAACGGATAGGAACGCTCGGCGTGGTCGGTGATAATGGGCGAGATGTTCGGATCGTGTGGTGGTGGGAGGCACGGTTGGTGCAGTGTGGAAAGGATCAAGGAGATGCACATGAGTGTCTTGCCCACGCCCATCTGCTCGCATCTGATCCGGTCAGCAATGGCTCAACGACTGACTATCGCCTCGGCAGCTTGTGAACAGCTTTGCTCACAAGATGCCACCTCGGGGGAGGTCATACCACCCGGGATGTCTTTGAAAATCCCAGCTTGTCATATTAACGAAATACCTCCCTTCCCTACCCTCCTCCTCAAACGACGTGAAGAGGGGATCGATCAGCATGCCCGGATCCATCTCCATCTGGAGCATCTTCCCGACGGAGCGCTTGGACGTCAGCGATCAGCGAGGCGGGGCGAGTCATACAAATTGATATCGGTACATTGGCGTCCGGAGTCCTGCTGGATCCTCAAATGTCTCCAGTCTGCGGTAGATCTCTACATCCCCGCATTGCTTGGCGGGGGAAACGATGGCGCCTTGGGGACGGGACCGATGCGTATAATTCCGACATGCGCAGGGAGTCTTCCGCCTACGAGCACTCAGCGACTCGAATCGTGCGCTCGCCACTCACCTGTCCTTGCATCAATAAACCCTCTGGATCATCCCATCCTCGTCTCAAGAGATGAAACAGCTCTCTAAGATATCTTCTCCGATCGCTGTACTTCACCGCCGTCCTCTTCCAGCCACTCCCATATACGTCCGACGGCACTAGCCCGGCTCGCACGATGACATGCGATCCCCTATTCTGGAACGTCGTCTCAAATCCGAGACCCTCGTCCTCCAGGCAGGAGAGCAGGACTCGCGCCTTTGTTCGCTCTGCCTCGCTCGGGTGCCAGATGTCGCGCCGGAGGAGATCGGCCGATAACGCAGACCAGTCCGATGTGGGAGGCAAAGGCGATGGCGAGGCAGGATTGACGAGGAGCTCGAGCGTGCCGAGTTGCACCGAGCGGGGAGGCATCGTGGAGTGCAAGGCGAGGTTTCGCTACTCCATCGAGCGGTAAGCCACGAGACGCGAAGCGCAGAGTACAAGAGACAGGAACTCCAGTCGTCTCCGTCTGTGACTGAGCGACTGTCTGAGAGCGAATGTCTGCTCAACTGCTGGACATTTCACTCACGAGTACTGATGCACTGAACGTCTCGAAGTGGAGGTCGTCGACGGGATCAAATCTGACCAGGCAATGTGGCGTGGCGTTGTGCCGATAAGAGAGATGGGTTGTCGCTCGGGGTAGTGGTAGGACATTACGACTTGGTCATTCATGCCGTTCTGCGAGCTCCATGACTATGTGGTGTTGCTACAGATGTACGAGTACGCCGGCCTTCAAGGCTCGGTTCGTCAAGACAGATTCGTCTAGATGATGAGGGATAACAGCTGAATACCGCAAAGGAAGAAACACAAAAAGTAATGAATGGGTGATGGATGAAATGATAGCCGGCGCCGCGGCGTATGCAGGTGTTTTGAATTGACATTGTCGTTGAAACGAAAGGATGTGGAGCGATGTGATGTCGGACGTGTGGTGGCGTCCCATGCAGTATAATGCTGAAGCCCGAGAGGATAGATAGTGGTTTTGATGTCGATGCCGATTACACCGCGTTCCAAGACAGCGCGGCGACTGCTTCTTCCTCCTCCTCGAGCCGGGTGGCTGGTCGTCGTCGGCGGTCAGAGCGGAGGAGACGACCGAGGAAGCCCTCCTTGCTCGGCGGGGCGGGGGCAGCATCTGATCGCGAGTCGTGCTTGGAGGGCACGCCCTTGACGCGGAGGGAGAGGACGCGAGGGGAGGGAGGCGATGCCGACGAAGGAGGAGTGAGGGGCATGTCCTCGGACTCGAGCGAGGAGGACGAGCCGGATCGGTCGAGAGGAGGGGCAACGTAGGTGTGGTTTCCTCGCGACGTGACGCGGCGGTGTCTGCGCGGGGTGTGGGTGTGGGCGTGGGCCGGGCGGACAGGCGTGACCGGGGTAGGGGGCATGACGGGGGATGCGACCGACTCGACCGGCGAGTCGAAAGAGTATTGGGAGAGGAAAGGCTGGAAGTTCTCGACAATCTCCTCCTCGGTGATGGCGAGGTCATAGTCGAGGAGGTAGAGCAGTTGCTTTTCCATCAGGTTGATCTCGGCCTGCGAGAACATTTGGGCGTATCGGCACCAGTGCTTGTTCTTGGGAGAAGAGTCGTTGAGGTATTTCGCGGCGACGATGAGCGTGGCCAAAAAGACTCGGTGTCGGGTGCAGGGCATGCCTGGGCAGAGGGTCAGCCGTCGTCCATGCCACTCGAAATTGATGCCCTGCCCGAAGGTCCCCGAGGGCGAGGTCCAGTCGAAACAAGGCACGGGGGACAGGGGTGGGGTGCGTGTTGCGGGGTGGCCGGTTCAAATCACTCACCCTTTGCGACTTTTGGTAGACGGTGCCTCAGGCGCTCGAGGTAGACGAGGGTGGCGAGCAGGGTGGACACCTGCACGTTGGACTGCTCGCAAACGACGGCGATGAACGTCTCGAGGGAGGGGAGACCGGGCGCACGGTGGGCGGGGAACCCATCCTTGACCGGGGTCTGAGGCGGTGATGGAGGGAGGGGGATGGTGGTCGAGCACGCAATGACAGAGGTGGCTCGGTCGGCGAGGTAGTCTGAGCGGAATGTCAGCGGTGCATCGAGACTCGAGACGACGTGTGATACGCACAGACCATCTCCCGCGACACGTCTGTGCGGATGAGCTCGAGGAGGGCCGGGCTGTGGATGCCGCACGGGGTGAGCGAGGCGGGGTGGGTGCGGTCGTCAAAAACTGGCGACTCGGGGGTGAAGGCGGGTGTGCCGGCTGGGTAGACAGACGTGGCGAGGGCAGAGTCCATGATGGCGATGCTGGGCGAGGTATGAGGTATTCGAAAGGAGTATGAGTGGGGGTAACGAGTGTCCGTGAGGAATGCCGAGTGACTATAGAGGCGAGAGCCAAGTGGGTTGAAGTTGGGTTTGGAGAGGATGGGATCAGGCAAACTCCATGAAGTGAAGAGGGAGGGTGGTGTGGTGTGTCTGTGCACGGGGCTGGAGATGAACCTATATAGATCTTGGACAACGATCGCGGCGGTCGAGTGGAGAGATAGCGTCGCGTCCCACCAGGGGAGGTTTCGCGGTTGGCAGATACCAAGAACGAGAGGAGGATTCAAGTGACGAAGTGGTGGAGAGCCAAAGTTACCTGGTCAACGCCCAGCGCCAGCGCCGGAGGAACGAGGCAAGGCGGCAAGGAAGGCAGGGCCGATTGACAAGGGTCCAATGCCGGTCGCTACGTCGCTCGACAAGATCAAAAGCCTATGAACAAGGGATCGGATCGTAAAGAGGAGGATACGCGCGTCGCTCTGTGGGCGGCGGTCCGGGTCGTGCGTGCTGCGTGCCTCGCCCCACCTCCCAACCAGGGCACATAACACGAAATGTTCTGCAGATTCAGGTCAGGTCGGAAACTCTGGGTAGCAGTTGCCGAGGCGGGCGGCGTAGTCGTAGGCGTAGTTGGTCGCGACCGGAACACGGAGAGTAGCCTCTGACGAAACAACCTGTCACGCTTTGACGTTTGATACGTTCCCGCCGTGACGAATTGGCCCCGGAGTAGAGTAGGAGTGAATCTTCCAGCGAGGGAGGGTTAAGGGCGCCGCCCAGGGCGGCCAGGGCGAGCCCGGTCGAGAGGCTGTAGGAAAACCTAAAAGTGACGCCAGCGGCATCGAGGTGCGACGGGGTTTGCTGGACCGGGGGGTCCTCATGCATTTCGGTTTCCCGCCTGAGGCTAGGAGCGATCGGAGGATTTAGTACGTGTGAAGGAACGCGAGGGAGACCATGGGCCGGCAGGCAGGTGAAAAGGAAAGAAATGGCGAAAAGCCACTCTGCATCGGTACCTGGGTCCTGAGGGCTGCTCTGGGCCTCTCCTTGCTTTTTTTCTTCTCTTCTTTCTGTCGCCCAACTCGCCCCCCCGAACGCCTCCATTTGCGCCGCTTTGCGCCCGCCCACGCCAATATCACCACCACCACCCAGTCAGCCCGGGGCGGGTGGGTTCCCGGAAAAGTCACGTCCCCCTCGAGGGAAACGCGTCTTGCATACGGCTTCGACTCTCCGCTTGGGCTCGGGCCGATACAACACTGCATGCAATCCCCGCCCAGGACCAGATGACCAGAAGCTGACCTGATCGACAATCGACGAGGCACAAGGCAACGCCGAGCGCCGCGGCGAGGGACGACCCGCACAGGCCTGGCAACGACCACATTGCATCGCGTGTGGGTGTATACGGTTTACTCTGCGACGCCTCGAAATCCAGATTCTAACGCAACGATGAGGTTAGTTGGAGGGGCAACAACCTTGCCGATCTCCGTATCAGATTGCATTTGCTGCGGAGTAGGGCATCACGGGACCGACAGACTAATGCGCTGCGGTGCTGCATATGCAAAGTACGAGGACATCGCATTAGTAACTGGACTACTGGTCGGCATTGTGGATCAGATGATCAGATCCCACTTTGAAGCATGTATGCACTCTTGCTCTTACTCGAAATAAGAGTAAAGCAATTTCCCACGACTCGACTAACCAATCATCGTTGCTGCCGCGTCTCCATCTCTGAAGCCCGCTTGGCAACCTAGACAAGAGCTTGCAGCCTGTTGGTGACTACACTTGTGACTCGTCCGCCTGACTAGAGAAGCTTGCTACTCTGGATTCTGGCGAATCTGACCCTGTTACAGTAGCCTCGTCGTCATGACCATCGGTTGGTATTCCTGCGTTACATGCCAACCGTGCTATGCTCTCCTTGGCGTCCGGTAAGGTGAATCGTCAAGGTACGGTACGACGTGCTGTGCGCCCCCCGCCCCCCGCCGGTCTCTCACCCGAACAGGTCCCAACCTGATCGACGTCGATCACATACATTCCTCTCCTTCCCGTCTGATGGTAGTGGCGCCAGGGGCACGATTTGGCCTTGTCCTTGCGCTCGTCCTCGTACAGTGCGAGCACTTGCCTTTTCACTTGTCCACTCCATTCGACGCGTCGCAGAATCTTGTGCTTGAGCTCCCTGAGACTGTCGGAGCATTCTGTCACGCCGCTGCGTCGTTCGATGGACACTGCCCATTGGACATCGTGTCGGAGGACGCTTCGGCGCTCGCTCTGGTCCTCGTTGCGTCGTTGACGGCGTTCTGGAACAAGTCAGTCCGCCTCGTCAGGGTGTTTTGCGAAACTGCCTCGTCGCAGTTGACGCCACATTCCGGGGGAAAAGAACAGAGCTCCGGGAGTGCCTCGGTGTGCGTCGGGGTGTGCGCACAGGGATCGAGATCGAGGGGCTTGGGTGTGGCTACATATGCCTGTCCGAAAAACCATGATCATGCAAACGAATGGACGCATGGACGCAAAGCGCGACGCCGAGCACACGTTTGTCGGTCTCACTCGCACACGACATGCACTGTGGGTGTCATGTGTGGCGCATCCGACTGGAAGACATTTCCACGCGGATTGGACGATGGCGTCCGCCTGCGCTTGTGGACAGCTCGACTGGTCCGGGTGCTCCGAAAAAAAGGCTTGGGCTCGTTCGCAACGTCTCCGCCGACGAAGTGGCGCATCCAATCTGACGAGGCGGGAACGAGCAATTCGTCGAGACGCGTCCACTCGTCGACGCGACGCGCCGCCACCGCAGCCTGCTGATGGCGTTCATGGCCTGCGTACCGGAGTATACATGCATGCTCTCCGGGCACGCAACTGACAGTGGACCCAGTTGATTCGATGGTGGCACTACCCAGGTTGCAGGAATCGCTCAGTACAGATATTCCGGCGGAAGCCGACGCCGTTCCAGGTGGGAAGAGGGACAGCAGGATTTTCGGGTCGGACCCCATATTGCTTTGCAGAAGATTAGGTTGAAAGCGATCGCTTGCTTCCCTGTACCTAATGCAGGTCAAGGAGAAGCAAAAGCAACTGCCCGCGCCTGCGAACCCTTTGGACCTCTCCGGCATGTATCCAAGAGGTCCAAGATCGTTCCAAAGAATGCATAGCGATGAAGGGCTTGTGAGCGGGGATAAGGGACATTAGGGTGCTTTTCGATACAAGGCGGGCAGGAACAGCGGGCTGGCACAGTAGTGACCGCACTATCCCCTCGTAATCATTCCTAACTCCCTTCCGAGTCGGCGTCCGAGTGCACAGTGCACCGAGCCCGCTCCGTCCTCCGTGTCTCCGTGTCTCCGTGTCGAGCCGCTCTAACTTCCAGCTAGGCAAACTTGTCGAGCGGTAACGCCGTGTCACGATTACAATCGATTTGAGTTGAGTTGGGTCGATTTGGCAGCGTGGCAACGGGTCATTAGTATTGCGTAGATACGGTTTACTCGTAGTATGGGAAAGCTCATCTCTCACGCGACAAATACGATATTAGAGAACAAGCTTGCTCTTTGCGATTCACAAGTGGACTGAAGAGCCCACTCACACAACCGCTGGTACAGTATTGATCCCGTTGAACCTGTGACTACTGACCGTCGACAGACGCCATTGCGAATGCATGCTACAGTAGTGCCACTAGTGGCCACGCTCGATGCAGACGTATCCGCTCGCCATCTGGCCGAGGACCTCAAAAACTTCTGGTCGCTTCATGCAGAGCATACGACGCGATAACGATGTCGATACGCCCACTTTCAACGGATCCTCAGCCATGCCGTTTTCTTCTCCTTTGTGTGTGTGATTCATCTTCTTCTTCGTGTGTGTGAATGCGTCCAACGTCAGCCTGGTCGACTCTGCGTTACTCGGATTCCCTAGGTGCGCATGCATGCGCACCGAGATGCTTGACGACGCGTCGCGCAGAATAGACGACACATGCTGGTCGTGGTCGTCGGTCGTCGGTCGTCGGCCGTCGGACTTGGTTGATCGGTCGTCTTACTCGAGGTGCTTCGCTATTCCCGCATTGGCCATCGTCATACGACGTCAGTGCGTCGCTCTCGTTATCGCCCGCGCCACCGCCTCCGGCGACGCCGTCGTCGCCTGGGCCTCCGGGAGGGAATCTGGGGTGTCTTATGCGAGCCCGATTTCGCGATTCCCCGCTTTCAAATGCGCGCGTGCATGGCGATGCAACCGCACTTGACTTTGACGACAGGATCCGGAGCCACCTGCTCCGTGACTCTGTGGATGCGACACACGCTCTCTCCCGTTAACGCTCTCCGAGCTGGCTGCACAGCACAGGGCATCTCGCAGTCCGATCCCCGACTAGCTGTAGTGCGAAGCAGGAACCTATTCCGTTGGCACCGGAAGGTAGGGACGAGGCACTCGGAAAGGAACCTGCCCTCCTCACCCATTCGCCTTCTTCCAGGCCTTGTGCAACATGCCTTCACGCGATGCGCCACATTGTGAGGCAATCAAGGAGGAGCGGACCACATGATCGTGCGAAGTGGTGGAGCTGTTTGATTGTCTGTACCAGTGAAGCTTTTGCGACCGACATTGCGGGTGATCGATACCAAGGTGAGATGTTCTCTCACGACTTGTCCACGACGCAGGCGTTTAGACATCTGATCCCCAATGCGCTATGTCAAATCGCATTGGGTTCCTGTGTCAGATTGACAATCGCCATCTGGAATACCACCCGCCCACGACCTCCTGGAAAGGCATAAAAGGGGGCGATTTCAGACCTCTTCGCCCAACTCCTCATCCAACTCGAATCGCCTTCAACAGCTCGACCACACTCCAGCAACCAAATCCAACTACACCTACAGACTTTAACACTCGTCGCACCGACACATCACAACATGCGCTTCACCACCGTCCTCCCCCTCGCGGCCCTCTTGACCACCATCGTGGCGTCGCCTCTTGTGCCTCGCGGCTGCAGCGATTCGAACTCGGTCCACGAGTGTCAGCAGTACAACTTCGGGTGCGACTCGTCCTGCCAGTGCACCTGCTCCTGGGCCTCTCCCGGGCAGGTATGCACCGAACCCCCCAAGTACCGACAGTGCTGGGCAATGGCCAGTCTTGTGGTACGTGATACATGGCAGACTCCATCGTGTGCAGGGTTCGCGCTGACACACCCGCAGACGGCGACGGGAACTGCAACAACTGGTGCCAGCCCAAGTTCCAGTACTGCTGCAACCAGAAGGAGGGCTGCGTCGGTAAGTGCCTCGCCGGATCCCGTCAAGCCCAATCGGGCCCTTGCGACTCAGCTGACCTATGTTCAGAGTCCGACGGCCAGTGCTGGAGGCCGGATCACTCGGGAATCATCGAGATCACTTTGGAGGAGCTGGCGGAAGCCGAGGGCGCAGTCCTCGAGCTCGTGGGTGAAGTGGTCAGCAGCTTGCTCTCTCTTTGAACACGACGGCGCCTCCCTCGCCATGTGGTGCGGGTCGACGATCAATCCAAGCTGTCACCGTCGTGTTGCAAATTACGAGGGAAACAGAGAGAAACCCCTTTGTTAGCAATGCTCCCACGGGTGTTTAGTGTAATGGTAACACAGCGCAGATCCGGGTTCGAGTCCCGGAATATCCGTTTTGAGGGCCCGAGTTCAAATATGTAACATGGCGGATATTCCGCGAGACTTTCGGTGGCCGAAAGTGCCACGAGGCAGTTACAAGCCTGAACCGGGCAGCGTTGCCGGGGGAGAGTGGTCCCCTCCCGCCGAGGTCGCATTAGTAATCCGGATTAGCATGTGATGCAATCGGATTAGGGGGAGTGTTAGCAATGCTCCCACGGGTGTTTAGTGTAATGGTAACACAGCGCAGATCCGGGTTCGAGTCCCGGAATATCCGTTTTGAGGGCCCGAGTTCAAATATGTAACACCCTTTGCTGTGGAAGTACAAGGCTGTATGTAGGACCAAAGAGACAATACTGTACTGTATGTACTATGACGGTACGGAAAGTGTATCTCGACCGAAGATGCAAAGCGATGTGTCTAAAGCACTGTGTTGCTGCCTTCCGAACATTGGGGCGTCGAGGCGACTTGACCTTGCACTGCAGTCATAGGAGCGTTATACAGCATGGCAATATTCTCGCACAGTGCGAGTGCGCTCTCACCCTGCCGTCGAAAAGGTCGGCCGCATTGGTTCTCATGCAAAAGAGCCATCCCGGTCAGTGCACCCCTTGTCTGTGCAATGTCAGACGGACAATGCGGTGACTGGACACTGATCAAGCACGTGTCGTGCGGACCTTGAATCGCGGGGAGGTGCCAGTCCTTACGCCTGTATTGTGCCGTGCAAGCTGAGAAGCTCGCCAACATCGTCTAGTCGTTCTCACGATGCCGGGTCCTTTCTTCTGCCTCCCTAGTCCTCGAATTCAGACACAGGACACACCCAAAAAGTAGCGCAATGACCGCATGCCCTCTACCGACACACGCAAGCGCCATGCACCATCCCCTCTTCTCCCAGAGACATGTACTCGCTTTTTTTTTTGGTTGCTTTGCACTGAACTTGTTTGCCCTGCACAACTACTCCAGTGTGCAGCAGCCATCAGACAGACTCACACGCTGTTCAAGCGAACCTTTGACCCAATTGCACGTCCCAACCATGTCCAGTGCGTCCTCCAATAAGCCCTCTAGTAGACAAGCGAGGAGGCAAGCGGCAAGGGAAAAGGCGAAGGGCTCGTCAGCCGCCACGACTACGGGTGCTTCGTCTTCGGACGTTGCTAGACTCTTGATGAACCCTCCAGTGCTCGACAACCCGTTTGCTGGCTCTGCGCGTGTCGACAGCCAAAGATTGTTCGAGCCGGAATGGACCGAGTGAGTCTGCAGCTCAACCGCTCTACTGTATCATCGTTTACAGTACTTGAATCGCCCGGCCCCTCCTGCGCTTTTCTGTTTGTGCGGGATCCTTTTACTGACGCGACATGAAAGGTTCACCGGCGCCTCAGACGACTCGGTGATGGGTCGAGAGGATGCGCTGAAGGGCGACCAACTGGTTGCCGCCCTTGCGGTACATCTATCCCGACGAGCGATGGATTCCTCCGTTCCTAGCTCGGTGAAGGACGTGGTCACTGACCCCGCTCACCGAGCGTCCATGTGGGTCATACAAGAGGTTAAAAGCTTGAAGGAGACATTCGAAGATTTCTCTCTCTCTCCAATAGAGAAGGAGCAGGTTGGGACGATGGCGACATCGCTGAACACCCTGTATGCCAGCGCTGTGGAAATGTTTCTGGCGGATATCCGAGTCGATCTTGTGCTCATCAACGACGCAGAGGAGATCGCGCTGAAGGAGTCTGCAAGCGAGGGAGATTCCTCGTCCAACAAGCCCAGCTCTGTCACAGAGGAGAGCCCCCTGCGAACACTCGCCAAGAAGTTGGACGCTGCAGCGAAGATCTCTGAAGAACAGCGGAGACAAGTTCTCATCGGCAACCTCGACTTACTGTCGCAGGGAGTGGAACGTATCACCATGCTCACAAGGAGACTGAGAGATCGAAGGACCGAGGCGGACCAGTCTGACGCCACCAACATGTGGGATCTCATGGCAGAGTCAGGTGACGGGCTTCCCGCCAGAGCCCACCAGCTTCGTCGCAGCCTGTTCGTCCTGAGAGAGGGCAGGGTGCCCACTCTGGACGAGAACCGGAGCATGATGCCGACGAGCATGCAGGAGGCCTACGACCAGGATGTGGTTGACAAGGTGTGATGGGGAGGCGCTCGTGGGGCTGGCTTGAAGTCATAGTCCGAGGCTTGGTGCATTGCATGCACTATATGCATGTCAGTCGAGCAGGTCCTTGACTTGGTCACAGTATGCCGTGTCCCGCCACAGAACCAGTGCCACAAACGCCGTAGGCGACGGACGGAGGCAAAATGGCCACCGTGTAAGAGGTGCCCGCTGGTGGTTGTGTGCGGTGTGTGTTTGTTGTGCTCGCCTCGCTTCCGTAATCCTTCTCTCACATCATCATCTCCACCACAACAACTACCTCCACTGTCGACGTCCACTACCCGACAACGGAAACGACAAGAGACAGAAACACTCACCACGGCTCACCGACGCACCCACCCGCCATGACCTCCCCGCAGAGCTCGCTCGCGTCGCTCCTCGGTAACGCCGGCGCGCGCCAGGACCTGTCTCTCGATAGGAATGCGAACTCGGACGAGGCGATTCTGGATTGTGAGTGCGGTGAGGGCCGGGGCCGGCGGAGGAGGCGTCACGATCGAGTCGCGCGGGTGAGATGTGGATGATGAATGTCGAGTGATGATGATGGATGATGGGTGACGGGTGTTGGGTTGTGGATGGTATATAATGGATCCTGACCATCCATCTCAGTCATACAGGAAAATTACCACGAAGCCGACCCGGGATTGGCGGATGTGATTGACCCAGCATTCTCCCTGACCAGAGCCACGGAAGACCCGTCTCAATCCCACCTCCACTCCGATGCCAACGCGGAAACCCATGCCGCGGGTGACGGTAGCCCTTCGAACGGAGCTGTGTCCCGCCGATCCGCTTCGCCGGTGGACACGTCCGTCCAGATCCCTTCTGCCCTCGCGGAGCTCGCGGCGAGTAACGGTCCGGCACTCCACCTCGACATCCCTTCCGCAGACGCGGTGATCGACGCGACGTTTGCGTATAACGATTATGGCGAGCGGGGGGAGATGGGCGGGAAGAGGAAGAAGGCGCCGCACGAGCGCGCGGGGTGGAAGGAGATGGATGAGAATAGGGGTAGGAAGAGGGGCAGGAAAGCGGGCACGAGTCAGTCCGCAGTAGGTGCTGGGGGAGGGGGCGGGTCGGGGTCCGCGCCAAACTCGAGCGGACCGAGGGAACTTCAGACGTACGAACCACTCCAGACGGATACGCAGGGTCTGAATGGCCAGCATCTCCAGCACTCGCATTCGCACCCGCACGAGCAGAAGGAGGAACAGCAGCAGGGGCAGCAGGTGCAGCAGGAGCAGCACGATGGTCAGGTCCAGTTGGACGATCCGACCCAGGACGACATCACGCTCGCGTCGACAGCGCTGGCGCGAGACCTCGCCCAGGCGCAGGCGGAGATGGGGCTCGACGTCGCTGGCCTGTCGCACGAGGACGGAGCGGCCATCGCCAGGGCGTTCGAGGAGCATCACGTCCCGGCGCAGATCATCCCGGGAGAAGTCACCTTGGTGGAGGAGGACGAGCACGCAGCGGAGAGGGAGAAGGCGAGGTCGGCGTGAGTGCGGACGCGTCCTGTCCACGACTCGCAAAGGCGCCGCCCTCAACAAGAGCGCTTCTTGATGTGGGAAGTGGGAAGTGGCTGACCGTGTGACTAGGGGTAGCCGGGCCGAGCAGAATCGGAGAGCACAGCAGGTCTACCGCCGCAAGAGGGAGGAGAGGATGAAGCAGCTCGAAGCGGCTGCTGCGGCTCTCGAGCCGACTCGGCGCATCGCGACTGATCTTGGCGTGAAGCTGAAGCAGCTGGCTGTGGTGCGTATGCGTGACTCCGATCATCGGTCATGTTTTTCGTTTCTCCACCCCATTGCCCTTCCATGATTCGTACCCCATCGTGACCTGTAAGACGCTGATATGCTGGTGGCGACTGACACCGCTAGTCCTTCGAAGCTGCCAAGCTCGAGAACGCCGCGCTGCGCATGGCCCTCGTCACTGCCTCGCAAGCCGGCCACTCGGTCCTCACCTCGGACGGCTCCCTAGTGATCAACAAGACCATGAACCGGTCCACCCGACCAAGCTCGCAGGAGGACGTGACCGCGGCGTTCGGCAAGCTGGAGAGGCAGTCTCGCGAGCTGGCCAAGCAGAACCGGGCAACGCAGGGGCAGCAGTAGGGATCCGCGATGATATGGCGAAGAGGCGAAGGTAAAGCGCCCGTCTGCAGGCTTGGTAAGATCGATTCGGTTTGGTTTCGTTTGGAGCGTTGTGTATGATCGACATGTACTCTTTGACGATACCCTATGCAGCGTGTTCAGTCATTCATTGTTAGTTTGGTGGTGTCAATGTGAGGAGATTGACCAGACTGTTGTTACTTGCTTGGGCGCACGGCTACCGCCACGCCACCGACCCCTGACGCGCCCGGCGGAGGTTGTCCACCTGTCCCCATCTCGACCGGTTCAATTGCGGGCTGTTTTCATTCGTTGCATTCTACCCATCAAGTCACATATTCGGTCCCGGGGTCGCCCAGGATGGACGCTCCGCCTCTGACTCTAGATGTGTAAGCTGCTCCAGTCAACTCTGTCTATGATGCCGCTCACACCGCCGTAGCACCCACCTCACGCCTTACACCCTCTTCCCGACCTCCCAACCCCACCCCGCTTCCGATGTCCCCCACTCTCCACCACTGCTCTCCCCAGCCCGGCTCCGCCCGAGGGATTCACCCTGTCGCCGACGCACAACTACCCCGCGCCATTCGGTGCCATGTCCCTCGGCTCGACGCTTGGCGTCGGCGTGAAGCTCTTCAATCGGCTCCAGGGGGCGCTGTAATGGGCGTCCGGATGATGTTGGAGATACAAGGTCCCGGGGAAGGTACCGGTTAGGGGAGATCATACACGGTGAAGAGACATCACGGCCGGATGATAAGCTCGAGAATGAGAAAGGGCCCGTCAACGGTGACGGTGAAAAAGCGGAAGATCTGGCGCGGGACAGCCCAGAGGGGAGAGCTGTGTGACCGGAGAGAGCGGTCGGAGTGGGGAGAAAGATGATTCGAGTCTGCGGGAAGACGCCGCCGCCGAGCGCTTGTCCGAGCTCATGCCGGGCGAGTCGGTCTCGATGGACGTGTCGGCGGAGATGAAGGAGGTCGGTCTGCAGATCCTCATCTGCAGTGTCGCCTGGGAGACTCTGGACGGGAGGAGGACATTCCAGCGGTTCTTCAAGTTCAATGTGGGTCCGGGGTCTGCTCTCATCCCTTTAACGATGTTTTCCTCCTCTCGATCCCAAGACCAAGGCCTCTGGATCTGCACCGTCGCCGTCTGGCTGCTTTTAGTACCACCGGTATTGGCCAGCTGACAACACCAGGTGAACCCCCCTTGTCAATCAAAACCCGTATCCACACCAGCCTCTCGGCCAACGCGTCGCTGGACCCAAACCAGAGGTCAGACGTGCACCTCGAGGTCCTCATGCAGAACATCTCTTCCGAGGGATTCTCTTCGATCGCGTCATACTCGAGCCGGTGTGGGTCTTTCCTCCCGTCCCGTCGGTTCATCATCCGGCGCTCCAATCCTTCCCACTACGTCCACACCCGCGTCGTCCGCCAACGTCTTTGGCGGATCTATGGCCACTCTTCTACCGAGTGATTCTCGTCAATACCTCTTCCTCCTCTCCCCTACAGACCCTGTCCCTGTGACGGGGAAAGACTCCGATCCCAACTCCACACCCACGTCCGCGACCACGACGACAACCACGACCTCATCCTCGCCCTTGCCCGCTTCCGTATTCCCCCGACCTTCTCACCTGGTACAATCCTCCCTCTCGGGCGGCTCGACGTGTCGTGGTTCTCTGGTCCCTATCGCGATCGGGGTCGGCTACAGACATCAACGCTCAACCGCAGAGTCCCCATCACGCCGATCGCTCCCAAGACATCTACCTCTACGCCCGGCCTCATTCCCAGTCGGACGGCGTCGGCCGCTCCGCCAAGTCCGGCCGGAGGTGCTCGAGCAGGTGCAGTCAGTCCTCGACCGCCCGGCCCGCCGCTCCCGCCAAAGGAGGAGGACGAGGCCTCTCGGTGGGAGTACGATCTCGCCGTGCTTTCGCTCGAGAGGGAGGGCGTAGAGGTGGAGAAAGAATTCGCGGCGACGATCCGGCTGGGTATCCGCGACTCGAGGAGCCTATCGATGTCTCTATCCGCTGAGGATGAGGCGGACACTCAAGCAACCAGTTCACGGTCACCACCTCCACCCCTCAGTCTGGCGATACAGTATCTCTCCCCAGCGCCACTTGCAGTCCCATCGGCGGTGCCATCCTCTGCGACCGCCGCGCTCGCTCCGGCATTCGCCTTCCAGCCTCCTTCTCGCTCTTCCACCCCAGCAGTGTCGTCACCGGCAACCCCCGGACCAGGACCAGGACCAGGACCAGGACCGGGAGCAGGACCAGGACCAGGATCTGCTGCGCAACCACCGCCCAACCGCGTCCTCTCCCCGCGCACCGGCACCCCCTCCAGACCCATGACCCCGATGTCCTCCCAACTCCGCCAGGCAACCTCATCGCACATCACTTCCGGCCTGTCCACGCCACTTCAGTACCCCACCACCCCTGTCCCCGCTGTGATCGAAATGACCACCCCCTTCCCGCCTCCACCAACACTCAGCAGAGTCGCCCCGCCAAAACGAGCGGGGAAAGATACACCCGCACTAGTAGGCCTAGTGCAACATCTCGGCGCGAGCATGGTGATTCTACCTAAGAAGGACTTCACGCTGGTCAGAGAGCAGTACGAGACAACGTATGCCGAATCAAGCGAGCCGATCAAGAGGTGGGAGGCCGTCTACGAGCTGCCATTGCGCTTCATCGCTTTACAAGAGGGTCTGGCGGCGTTGGGCGGTGTAAGACTGCTCCAGTTGGAAGATGACAATGCGGCAAGGGGTTTGGTCGGGAAGGAGTGGGACAGTCTAGGTGACGTTTGGGTCACAGGTTGATACGTGTACACAGACATATGCTCCTTGCACCTGCACCTGCACCTGCACCTGCGTTAAGCACTTGCTCATCCCTTCGCCTGCGCGCTAAGATCCGGAAGGCATGACAAATCGACTAGCCGTGTGATCCAAATCGTCGCATCTCGACTCTGCCTGAGACATAGAACTGCTCCGATCCCGATTCATGCGCGAAACCTCCGTGACCTGCGCCCGTCCATCCATCCGTCCGGCCATCCAACCGTCCGTCCGTCCGACCGACTCTCGCTTCGACTCGCTTACTTGCCCTCGAACATCTTCTTGATGGCGGCGGTAGAGTACTATAGGGGCATTAGCACGGGTCTGAATGTTCCATCTTGGCGCCACGCCACGCTTCTCGCCCAACTCACCGACTTTGGCCTCTCGAGGGGCATCTGCACGTGGACGTCAGTCTCTCGTTTCCCGATGACTGGACACATGATGGCCTGTGACTCACGCCGAGAGCACGGTCCCAGATGAGCTGAGAAACAACACCGAAGGCGCGGGAGACACCGAAGAGGACGGTGTAGAAGTCCTGGTGGTGGAGACCGTAGCTACGGGGTGTCAGCGCGTGCCCTACAGAATGACCGAATCCGGAGTCCACATACTAGGTGAGGAGGACACCCGAGTGAGCGTCGACGTTGGGCCAGGGGTCTGCGCGGAGGGTCAGTATCGTGAGGCAAAGGGATACGAAGCGTGGGAGGATAGTGCGACCGAGGAGAATGACGATGACGCACTCTTGGCCTTGCCGGCCTCGAGGAGGATGTCGGGAACGATCTTGTAGATCTGGCCGACGAGCTTGAAGAGCGGGTCTTCGGGGAGGTGCTTGAGCGCAAACTCGCGCTGAGCGGTGTAACGGGGGTCCTGAGAGGGGTTAGACGAGCAAATTGAAGCTTCGAGCCGACTCACGGTCTTGCGGAGGACGGCGTGGCCGTAACCGGGGACGACCTGGCCCGACTTGAGGGTGGACCAGACGTACTCGGCGACCTTGTCGTCGGAAGCGCCCTCGCCGATCTGGGCGCGCATCTTCTGGACCCAGCGGAGAACCTCCTGGTTGGCGAGACTGCACCGCGAGTGAGTAATGTGTCCGGGAGCACAAGGCAAGGAATATGGAAAGAGGTACTATGGTACCGAAAGAAATCTCGACCCACCCGTGGAGAGGACCGGCGAGACCGTTCAGGGAGGCGGCAAAGGAGAGGAAGGGGTCAGAGAGGGCCGAGCCGACGAGGTGGCCGGTGTGGGCCGAGACGTTGCCGCCCTCGTGGTCCGAGTGGATGGTGATGTACAACCTCATGAGGTCGACGAACTCCTTGGACTCTCCGAAGCCGAGGAGGGTAGCGAGGTTGGCCGAGTAGTCCTTGTTGGCGTCAATGGCGGGGAGCTTTCCGTCGCCGTAGACGTTGCGGAAGATGCGTCCGGCAATGTTGGGGAGCTTAGCGATGAGGTCCATAGAGTCGTCGAACGTGGTCTTCCAGTACTCCTTCTTGTGGACACCGTTCGAGTACGCCTTGGCAAAGGCCGAGTCGTGGTTGAGGGCGGTGACGGCGAGGGAGAACTGGCTCATGGGGTGAAGGGTGTTGGGGCATCGGTCGATGAGCTCCTCGACGAACTTGGGGATGGCGGCACGGGCGGCCCACTCCTGGGAGAGACCCTGGACCTGCTCCTGGGTAGGGACCTCGCCGGTGAGGAGGAGCCAGAAGAGACCCTCGGGAAGGGGCTCGGAGCCTCCGGGAGCCTTCGGGAGCTCGGCCTGGCACTCCGGGATGGTCTTGCCGCGGAAACGGATACCCTCGTCGGCGTCGAGCACGGAGCCCTCCCAAATGAGGCCCTGGAAGTGGAGTCAGCGCGGGTCTGGCGGGTCCAGCGAGTCCAGCGAGTCAAGCGAGTCAAGCCCTGATCATCGAGTCCAGCCCTGATGATCTCGAGCGACATGGCAGCAGCTGGATAGCTGTCACCGCTGTCACCGCTGCCACCGCTGCCATCGTACCGCGAGAGGAGCAGAGCGGAGCAGAGCACTGCACTGAGCAAACATGAATCCCCGCCCACCTTAATACCGCGCATACCACCGTACGCCTGGTCAACGGTGTACTCGCCAAAGCTCTTGTTGCCGTAAGCCGCGCGGACGGCCTTGACCTCCTCGATCTCCTTGGGGATGAGCTCGGCCATGCGGTCCTTGAGGGACTGGGCGTGCGCCGCGGGCGTGGACGCAAAGGTCCTAGCCATGGACGGGCGGAGCTGCGACGTGAGCGAGTGCACCGATACGACATATGCAGGAAGCGTCTCAAGACCGCATGCAGCAGAACAGAATCGTTCCGGGTCGTGCTCCGGACTCAAGGAGAGAGCGCGATGAGGCAATGATCATGGAGTGGGAGGGCCCGAAAAATAGTTGGGGAGCAAGGGTGATTGGACGCGAGGAACCGAGGAATGATAACGATGAGAATGGGAAGGAACGAGATTCCGGACGAGGCGACTCACGGTCGAGCGGAGGGCGTTGCGGGAGACAAACATGGTGACGATGCACAGGCAGTCTGTTTTTGGAATGAACAGGCAAGAAGGAGGAGGAGGTTGAAGAGAGAGAAAGTGAAGAGAGAGATGTGGGGTGGGTGGTGGTGGTGGTGGTGGTGACGCGGTAATCGGTCAGTGGTCTCTGTCGTTTTGCGGAGCAGAGCGGAAGCGGAGGGCCGAAAAAGAAAGTAAAAGGCAACGGTGGGGTGGGGGATCGGCAAGAGGCAAGAGGCATGACGTGGCATTACTTGAGCTGGGTTATTTATGATTCGCCCACAACTCTCGGGCGGGCGGTCGGGCTAATTCAACCGAAGGCCGCCGGTTACATTGCTCGCCGGTACTCAATCGCTTTTCGCTCAATTCCTTTCCAAAGCCGCGGCCGAATAGTCGGGTCTCATCGGCCCAAGCTCTTGCCCTCGCCCTCGCAACAACACTGCACACGATGCATGACAATGCGGACGGTCGCACACCCTCGGACACTTCGGCTTACACCCCGCGTGCCTCAACGATTCGCTGCTCAGAGGAACCCGCCCTCCCCCTCCCCTTCCCCTTCTCCGCCTCCATCGGCGCCTCCTTCCCCGGCCGTCGCCCCGGCTTTCTCCCTCTCGAGCCTCTCCTTCTCCTCGCGCTCCTCCATCTCCACAATCTCCACATCGAGGGGATACGTCAGTATCGCTGCTATCCCCGTGAGCAAGTTGAGTTGCTGTCCGCTCTCGTGCATCGACGAGAAGATGAGGGCCTCGCCTCCGCGCGATCGAACCGCTTCGACCATCTCGACATAGCGGTTCCGGGTGACAGGGTCGCTCGACCTGATACCGTGTCAGTGTAAGGGCGACTCGCGAGCCCACATGGAGAGTGTAGGTCGATGCTCGCCACAAATGAGGAATGCTTTCACTCCGAGACAGAGCACGACGTACCGGAACAGGTCATCCGAGATGAGCAGCGTCCCCACCGCACCTCTATCCACCGCAAGGGCGACGTGCTCGGGGCCATACCATGCCCGAAGCTCGTCCGACGCCAGCATCTTGTGGAATCTGCGCCATCAGCGAGGTCCCAAGCGAGACCAAGGGCTCGGCAACGCCACCAATTCAGGAGATGTCGGGGCTGCTTTGACTTGTCTTGCAGAACTGGAAGCGCTCGGTCTCACCTATCCAGGCCCTGGCCCTCCCTCGCAAACTTGCCCCCTTGGAGCATCTTGCTAATCTCCGGTGCTCTCATTGCCTCGACGAGCGAGTGAACATGCGGGGTATTCGAATGCACTTTGATCCATTTCGAGCGAGACGCTAATAGCGGTTTGTTGGACGTTAGGGTGGCTTGCTGGAAGATGTAATCGTATAGCTGTGGTGAGGGTGTCAGTACTGTCCCAATACCAAGACTCCAGTCCGGGTTGAGAGCCGTGCTGTGGCTGGCTACAAAGCCGGAGCCACGGGCAGGGCAAGATGAGGATCGGGACGCACCGAGTCTTTGGTGAACCCCGGCGAGGCGATCACGATAGCCTTAAGCGTCTGAAAGGGTAACAACCTCAGAACGGCCTGGTACACAGTCTGGAAGAAGTTGTCCATCGCCTGTACCCCGTCAGCACCCCAGTCTCTCACTTCGTGGCTTACCACTGAAACAAGAAAAGGACTATGCGTACCTTGTCGTGTCCCGATGTACCGCCTTTACGTTTTCGCGGGACACTCGTCTCGATCCGCTGGCGGACCGTCGTCATGTGCTCGGAGAGAAGACAGATCGCAGCGGTACCTCCTCAAGTCAGTACGGCGTCGTCTCGGCACAGCATCTCAACAACGGGGTACACGAAGAAGTGGGGCAGTTTGAAGTGGACAGTCTCACTCACCCTCTCCGAGGACTATCGCGCCGACTTCAGCGCCTCGACCTTCCTTTGTCGCCTCCTCGATCCGCTCTATGGCGACAGAATCCCATCCGGAGGACTTGCTCAGTCTGAAATCGCGGTTGGCTGAGGCCATCAGCGAATCACCTCGATCTGCGGGGTGTAGTGCTCAAAAGACGCAGAACAGATGGCTCTGAACCACGACGGATGAGAAGTCCGTGGGACTCACCTTCCAGGTCCAGAGTATGGAACGCTCCAAGTCGAACATAGTCGTTCTCGTTCACCACCTTGCCCGTCACCTGCAACGAAGCTGTTGGCTCCTTCTTCTCCCCTCCGGGGGTCGTGGAGCTCGAAGCGGCTGGCGAGAACGTCGTCTGGTCGCCAGGTCAGTCACTGGATTGCCATAGACACATGTGGGCTGTGCAGAACCGAGGGGGTCCAGGAGAGTGAGAGGATCTGTGAGTCGCTGCGGACGGGAACGACCTGGGTGGTGACGTGAAAGTCAATGTTGGGGTTAAGGATCGTGAATCACCTTTGTGACGTGCAGGGTGAGGCTCACTCTCACGCGAAACGAATCGCTCGAACCCGTCGAAGAGACCGTCTGGACCCGTCGGATGGCCAATGCGCGGACTTCGTCCCCCTAACCGTAGAGTCAGCGGTGTGGTCTCGATCCCATCTGCGCCTCGATTGATGGTCCGGCGCGCCGCGTCGCCGCATTGTCACAGTGGACTTCCGCGAGTCGTAGTGGAAGCTGGGAACGGACAGGGGACGGGTTGTCATGATGGTGAGGTATCATGGACGCACCTCTGAGATGAGGTTGTAGACGTGCCACATGTCCTCGTCATCCTCCGGGCGAAGTGTGACATATCCCTGGGCAAGTCAGCGGCAGTCAGATTGCGAAGGGGGTCGGACAGCGCTGGAGCTTGCGTGGTTGACCTCTCAACGTTATTGAGAGAGCGGGGGCGGGCGATGGGCGAAGAAGGGAAGGCCGGAAGAGGATCCGAGAAAAGAACACGTACCGATCCGTCTTTCTCGATATGCTTGTTGACGAGCTTCATGGTGGAAAAATGTTGGAGGAAGGCAGAGGGAGGAGGACGGGCAATGATCGAGTCGAAGCTACCCAGTCGCGCTGTGTTTGAATTGTTGTGCTGGGTTCAATTGCTCCGGACTCCGCGGTCCACTTGTCGCCGTCAAGAGGGTACGAGGGGACTTGCGAGCTGGATGTGCTGCCTGAAGGCTGAACAATATTTGGAAGGAGGCGAACTAAGAGAACAAAGAGCAGAATAGAGCAGAGGAGAAATCCGAACAGCTCCTGGACACCTTTGACGTCAGGGCTGTGGGCTGGGAATTTATCCAGAGGCACCGCCGCCCAACCAAGACACGCATCTTTGTCCCACCATGTCTGCTACAACTTTGCAGACCGTGGAACAGCATTCTGCTGCAAGACATATGCATGATAACGTGCTACCACAGATGCGCGATCCCTCCTGATCGAACCGACTCCTCTAGCAGATCATGCCAGGCGATCCTGAGCATACCTATGACTACGAGTGCTCATTGGAACTCTGGAGCTACCGCAGCTCAATCCCAATCTGAATCGTCATCCTCCTCCTGCTTCTGTCCTCCCTTTCCTTTCGGCGCAACCCCGTTCATCACCATTCCATTACTCCTCGCGGCACCAGAGCCCGACGCCGACGCCGACGCCGACGCCGACCCCGCGCCCGTGCCCGTGCCCGTACCCAGTCCCAGACCCACATCTCCCCCCTCATCCTCATCGTAATCATGCCCATGGTCCGCCGCGTGCTCCCGCTCGTGATCGTGCACCCGGAGGTGCTCGGGCGATGCACCCTCCATCTCCAGCTCGGCGGCGAGGTCCTCGTCCGTCGTCGGGTGGGCGATGACGGTGGCGCGCTTGCGCCATGTCAGAGGTAGGGCGTGATAGGTTGATGAGCGGAGGTGGGCGGCGTATGAGTAGAGGATGAGAATGAAGTAGACCTGAGGGTTAAGGCGTCAGCGTGTGCGTTTCCACTTGGCACCCGCGTTGATGACCGTCGCATGATATCCGGCATCGACGCTCGACATTCCGTTTTTCGGCATTAGCACGCCAAGACACGGTGTTGTTGAGACACCACGTGTTCGCGTGCCCGCGAGTTCGCGTTCCGTGTGTTCGCTCGATGCCTCCCCTTCTCACACTCACCTTGAGGGCCCAGCCGAAGAGCAACACCCCCACCGCATACCCTTTTTCCTGCTGCCAGATCTCCCCCGCCAGCGCCGCCCGGAGATCATCGATCCCCTCCGCCTCGTCTCCTGCAGTCGGCACGGCAATCTCCCCGCGCGAGGCGGCGAGGTTGATCAGGTCCTGCTGAGCCTGGGAGTTGGCGGTGCGCCGGCCGTCGTGCGGTACAGAGTACCAGTAGTGCAGGAAGAAGAGGTAGTGGAAGAGGGTGAGGAGGAGGTGGTCGAGTGTGTACAGGTGGGAGACGAGGAGGGTGGGCGCGGCGGTTTCCTGCGGGTGGTGTCAGCGGGGGCAAGCGACTGGGCGGGGTAAGCGACTGGGTGGGGCGGGAGTCGAAGCCAGATATGTGGAGGCACACCGAAATGATAGGTCGAATGGAGGAGCATATTATCGAGCTACTGAACTTGTCGGAGCAGGGAGCCCGGGTGTCAGGAAGAGCGGGTGATTTGAAAAGCTCAGAAGCGCAGGAACGGCCTGGACGACACCGAATAGGCGAGATGTCCATTGCGAGACCGACCACACACATCTCCGTAGGTTTGCACTTCCCTCCAGCTACCCTCCGCGCACTCTCACGCGAAGGAAGCGTTCCTACTCACCGACTTGACAATCTTCAGCATCCACAAGAAACCGAAGAGCGTGGCGACGGAGTACGCGTAGAACAGCAGCTGCGTGAAGCTACCTCCGATGATGAGGGTCACGAGTCCATACAGCCCCGCGACCTTGTTGATGAGCTGGGCGAGTGTCAGTGTGAGCTCATTGAGCCTCATGTGCCTCCCGTGATTCTCGGAGGACAACGAAGCGGTATGGAATGGTATGAGAAGTCACACATACCCCGAACAGCAGGATGATCTCCGCGCCTAACACATGTCAGTACCGCTTTACAGCAGCCCCATTACATGCACTCCTCGCATCGCCTCGCATAACAGACTTCGCTTCGGGTCAGGAAGAGCCTCCGCACTCACCGAGCTTGATGTCCAGTAAACCGAGAAACGAGCTGAACACGGCATTGGGCCGGACGCTCCGTAGATTCAACCGCATGATACGGTGAACCTGTGCGTGGAGCGATACTCGGCGACAAGTCGGTGCGAGAGGGAGTGGGGGAGGAAGGGGGAAGTCGAGGTATGGTTTCGGGCTACCGGCTGTCGAGGGGCATCGACGCGGTGCTACGGGTGTTGTTTTGGAGACGGAGACGAGATGAATTTGATGATTTGTGGAGAAAGATGTTGAGATTGACTGCGCGCGAGAGCATCTCGGCACCGACAGAACAGCAACGGAGAGCGAGAGTGAGACGCACGTCGGCCGCCGCCGCCGCCGACGTAGCCGCGTGCGATAATTGATCCCGGTCGATCTTTCCAGTGCCACACTCGGGCAGAAGGATCTCCACCGTGCGAGTTTCTCCAAACCCCGCAAAACTCCGAGGCTCCTCGAAACTTGGCCCGTAGCGCCTCTCTCGTCGCCCTCGCCATCGCCAGACCCTCGCACCCTCGCTCACGCCCATCCAAATCCACTTTCTCCATTCTTCCACCTTCACTTCAAGTCAAATCCTCACATCGAGCAACATGGCCACCGCTACCCAGATCTCCAAGAAGAGGAAGTTTATCGCGGACGGTGTCTTCCAGGCCGAGCTTGGCGAGTTCTTGTGAGTGAGAGCGACGTTGGTACGATACGTGCATGGTCGGACAGTGGGACGGTGGGACCGATGGCAAGATTGGACGATCGGAAAGTGTAGCGGGGTGGAAGGGTATGGATGGACTGGACTGCATGAACGAGCGACGGGCGATGGGAGGGGAAGAGGTCGCGAAATGGCCGATCATTGTATAGATCGGTGCTGACGGATTGGTTTCCACTTTGACATATTCGACCTCGCCCGCGACCTCGAATCGACCTGGTCTGCCTATGCCTATCCGCTCCCCTGCTCTCCTCCAACTGGGTGTCGCACCCCTCACCCCGTCTCCTCGCCCCAACTCGCCCCTCACCCGGTCTCCTCGCTCCACCTCGCCCCAACTCGCTCCCCTCGTTGGCGCTCGGTGTCGCAGCACTCGCGAGCTCGCCGAGGAGGGCTACTCCGGCTGCGAGGTCCGCGTCACCCACGCCCGCACCGAGATCATCATCCGTGCGACGCACACCCAGGAGGTGCTCGGCGACAAGGGACGACGCATCCGTGAGCTCAAGGCGCTCATCGAGAAGCGGTTCAAGTTCCCCGAGGGCTCGCTCGAGCTCTACGCCGAGAAGGTCCAGTTCCGTGGTCTCTCCGCTGTCGCCCAGGCCGAGTCGCTCCGATACAAGCTGCTCGGTGGTCTTGCCATGCGTCGGTGAGTGCGGTCGCGGTCGCGAGCGACGCGACGAAGTCCGAAGGCTACTGGCGTTTAGTGTCTGTGTCTTGTCTGAGAATCATCTGACCCCCACAGTGCCTGCTACGGTGTCCTCCGCTTCGTCATGGAGTCGGGCGCCAAGGGTTGCGAGGTCGTCGTCTCGGGCAAGCTCCGTGCGGCCCGTGCCAAGTCGATGAAGTTCACCGACGGTTTCATGATCCACTCTGGTCAGCCCTCGGTCGACTACGTCGACTACGCTGTCCGTCACGTCCTTCTCCGTCAGGGTGTGCTCGGTATCAAGGTCAAGATGTGAGCGAGGCGTCTCACCAACGAGAGTGTTCGTGGACTCGCTGACCCGCCGCAGCATGAAGCCCTTCGACCCCGAAGGCCGCCAGGGTCCGTCCAAGAACCTCCCCGACGCCGTCACCATGGTCGAGTGAGTCGGCGCGACGCGACGCAGTCCACCGCAGCACTCCATGACACGTCTCACATCTCACGTCCCACATCTCACATCTCACATCTCACATCTCACATCTCACATCTCACATCCCGCATCCCTCAACCCACATGTCCCCGTCCTAGGTTGTCTGCCTCTGCAATCTCCTGCCCCCGATCTCCTCCGCCTCTAATGTCCTCTCCTTGTGCTTCCTCGCTGACGCTTGGAATCAGGCCCAAGCCCGAGGCCCCCATCGAGATCCGCTCCGAGCACAAGGAGCCCCAGGTCCAGGCCATCCAGCCCCAGGCGCCCGCTGCCCAGCAGCCCCAGGAGGTCCCTGCCGAGCAGTTCTAGGTCCGAGTTGGGATCGACGGACAGCGAGGGATGTACACTTAGTAGCACGGCATGCATGCTCTGCTTCACATTTGCTCGTCTGCCCGTCTGCCCGTCTGACCAAACGGAACAAACGACTCCTGGCTGTTTTCTGACCAGCCGAAGCGGAGATGGGAGTGATGGAGAAAGGGAGACCCGAGCCGTGTGTGTGTGCGTGTGGCTGTTTGCCCCGCGCCTGTATCCTTCTGAGCCCGCTCGTGAGCCGGACTTCGCACCATCGAATCTCATGCATGTCTGTGGAAAACGAGGTGCATCTCTGCGGACCACGCACGACCACATACGCTGCGGACGGGTATATGATGTTACTATGATGCTCGATGCTCGATTCCGTCTACTCCCCTCTCCCATCTCGCTGCCCACGCCTGCCACATGCAGCTGTTCAGTCGCTCGCTCCATCACTTCACTGCCCACACCTCGCACACACGGCTGTCCCTCCTTTCGCGCTCCGCTCTCTCCTGCCTTCGGCGCATATCTTGTCTCCATACTTCGCATCACCGACATTTCTGCACACAGCGCTTTGCCGCGTTTCTATACCGCAGTCCATCGTCCATCTCGACCGCAGGACAGGCCGCTTAGTACTGCGCCCGTTAGCTCTCAATGCCTTACGCATGCGACGCCGAGGCACGACTCACGACGTAAGGGATGATCCTCCACGGGACGATCTCGCAGTACTACATGGACCGAGGCATCAGCGTTGCCTCATATCCGCGACCGTTCACACCCGCGCGACCCAATTCGAGTTCCCGATACCTCGACACCTCGACGCCTCAACACCTCGCCAGATCGTGAAGCCACATCGTAATGACTTGAATCACTAGACCGAGGCGCGTGGAGGCGCGTGGAGCCGCTTGAATGGTCCGAGACACCTGCCTCGACCCGAGGTAGCCAACCCACCTTGTCCCAGTCCTTGCCGTACTTGGCCTTGCACGCCTCGTCGTCCCGGATCTGGCGATGCACGAGGAGGACGACAAAGTAGAGGACGTAGAAGTAGGGAATGGGCGTTTCGAACCCGGTGGGAAGGCACCATCCGAGGCTAAGGGGTATTAGCGAGCAGTTCGACTCAACGGACCCGCTTCGGTGCCATTGGAGGCTTCGTGTATTATCCCGAGGACTCGTGAAATGAGAGTGAGAACATGGCCTCTTGACTCCATAGCACATAGCGCTTTCAGGAATTCCGAACTGTACTTGTACTCACGCGATGATCCAGTCGCCGAGGTAGTTCTGCGGCAGATCAGCATCGAGCCGTGACTCTGATTCAGAAGTGCTTGTTCGGCGCTCGACGCTGCACTCACGGGGTGCCGGGACACGCCCCACCAGCCCGAGGTGAGTAGCTTGGTTCCCCTCTGAGTCTCCATGAACGAGAGGTCTGAAGACGAGTCAGCGCGTCGTCCCGAACGGTGTACCTCGGCTGCTCCCCGTTCCCCATCGTCCAAAACTCAAGCCTGGTCCCACATCGATGGACTCAACGCTCATCGCGCATCACACAGCCCCTTTTGAACGGACATCACGCCCCAACTCACTCTTGGGGTTCTTGCCATGCCTGAAATCGTTCTTCTCCGAGTTGCTGACCTTGAAGATATACATCCCCACGAGGGTCAGGAGGGCGATTCCAGCCGAGGCGGCCGGACCGAGGTAGACGGGGTGGAAGGCGAGGTATCGCGCCTGAAGACCGAAGACGAAGGGGACCCAGGTGAGGTTGCCGAACGCGAGCATGAAGCCGAGACCGTCGGTCGTGATATCCATTTGGTTGAGGATGGCGCTCTGCGCGGGTCAGCGGGGTCGATCACGACGGTGGAAACCGGCTTCGCGTGACGATCAGGCGGAAGGGAGAGATGGAGGCGTTTGACAGGAGCCGGAAGGGTGAAGGGTAACGTTCCAGGAAACGAGGGAAGGGCACGTAGATTCCTCGTACTCAATAAAATCACAGTGAGGAGGCCGTTCCGATGCGGAACGGAAGTGGCCTGCCCGAAGTGCAACGCGCAAAGAGTGGTAGAAAAGCCCCGCTCACCTCGTTCCAGAGCGAGTCGAAGCAGTACCACCCCTCAAAGGCCAGTACCAGAATCATGCTGTCCGACAACTTGCCGTGGCGGAGGTACTGCTCGCACGCGCACGAGATGTTGAGGAGCGCCCAGCCGATGATACCTGGTCGGACCTCGTTGAAGGTCTTCAGGTCGAGGGAGGGGAGGAAGGGGAGGGTGGGGTTGAGGGGTCGGCCCATGAAGAACTGATTGGGTCAGTGGGGATGTCACGGGATGGGAGGTGGACCAGAGGAGGAGCGGAAGATGACGACCGAGCGCTCCGCGATGTTTGAAGAAACAAGCAGGATGTGGATCGCCGAACAGCACATACGTCATACACGAACACTCCGGAGTTCCCACCCAGCGCGAGCAGCTCGCCCGAGAAGAAGCTCCACGCGTACACCCACACCGACTGGACAGTCGCGAGCGCGATCGAGGCGGAGACGAGGGGGACCCAGTTGTCGTACAGGTAGGTGAAGAGCTCGATGCCGCCTGGCTGGAGGAGGATGCCGGATGTGAGACCGAGGGTGAGCAGGAGAGTGTAGAAGCCTGCAAGGAAGGGGGTTAGCAGGTGCTACAAGGAACGGGATGGGGTGTTCCCCGTCCGGGTATGATGGGGCTGAAGAGAAGGAAGGAGGGGAACGAGATTGATGGGGAGGGAGCTGATGGACGCATAGAGACGTCCGCGTTGTTACGGCATGACAGGTTGGACGTGGAACGTGTTGCCAAGTTGCGAGGGAGACGAGCTGCAGCAGTGGGTGGGACGAGACCGAACCGGACCGATCCGTGCTCACCATTCATGGTGTAAGTCTTCTTTGTACCGTCACGGAGCAAGTTCCCCTGGACTTTATCGCCCGGGAGAACTGCCCAGCAAATCACGAGGTAGAGATAGAACGCCATGAGTACGCCGGCGGCTTTCCAATCCCACCATTTCCCCGCCGAGCTCGGCCAGTCGAGGATGTTCTCCGCGACAGCCTGCCATCCAGCCCGGGTACTGGGGGGGCACCCGGTGGTTTCGTTGCACGTGAACCAGAGCGCCCAGGTGATCGCCGGAGTGAAGATGGTTACTGCCAAAGTCCCGATGGGGCCGAAGAACTCGGAAGGGGACGAGCGGGGGTTGAGCTCCGCGTAGGTCAAGGGAGTGGGGTGGGCAGGGAGCGTGAGGTGCGTAGTAGCAGTGATGGTCGTGGTGACCTCGCCCTCGTGCGCGTCTTTTGCCATGGCGAGGAGGTGGAGGAAGTACGGCGCGGCGCGGCTTCTCGCAAGGGTCGGGAGGTGTGATCGTGAAGAGGGTGTAGATCTGTGTCACTTGTGTCGTGTCGATATAAACAAATGTGGGGAGGAAGAGGAAAAGCAATCGGAATAAATAGAGGCTGGGTGGATGTGGATTGGTCTGAGTTTTGTCGTTCGATCGTAAGACGCGCCGCCGATTAATCCGGCGCACCAATCGCACAGCTCCGTCATACCAGCCGAGCCAGTATAACAGCGTGTTCAGCAGCCCCTTGACCATGTCCTGTTCGATCTGCCTGCGTGTGCTGCAGCACAGCAAGTAGCGTCATCGTCACCACTCTTGGTATGGCATCATGCATGCAGTATACACATATCCCTCGTCAACGTACCTCGCCGCAGACCCCGCCTCCGTGTGATCATGACTCCGTTAGCACCTCGGCGAGCCACTTGCCCAGCTCTTTCTCCATGACCAGCAATGTCCGGCTCGCGTATGGGTCGGCCGATGGCCCGGAGGAAGCGGTGAGTGACGGCGGGAGGGAGAGGGAGAGGTGCACCTGGTTGGAAGGGAATTTGCGGGCTGACCGAGGCGTCAGCGCGGCGTCACATACAGCTTTCGTCAGACATATGCGGGCTCTCGTGGAGCTTTCGCAACGCCACGGTGCGGTGTCGGTGTCACTTCCGCAACTCCCAGAGCAGACTAGGACTTGTCGCTGTCGCAAGATGATGAAGACCGTGTCGCCGTCGCCGCGTCGCACTCACCTAGTCGTTGAGCCATGGGCAGCGCGATGTCCGTTGAGCCCGAGCGGAACACCGGAGTCGCTGTGACGGGGATGTTCTGCGCCATCAGCGTCATGATACCCCGCGCATAACGAAGCTTTTGAGTCTCGCAAGGATGCCACGACGTGAAGTGGCCCCACTCCCCACTCACACCTCTAGAAGGCATAGCGACCGCCCAGTCCGCCGATATTCGCTTAGCATCCCCCCCAGCCGCTTCCGCCTGTTCCAGCGCTTCCAGATCAGCTCCAGCGCCCGCCCCGCCGGAGGCGAGTCCGGACGGTCGGCCTGTTCCGACCCAAATGAAAAGTGTGGATGTTAGGCGGGTCAGGTGGAGGTGGAAGGAGGGGAGGGAAGGGGTGGGAGACGGGAGAAAGGTGTGATGGGTCGTTATGAGGGGATCCATGGGAGTCTTCGGGCTGGGGCAAGTGGTTTTGCAAGCAGTTGATTACAGTTGGGAGTCGGGTTGCTCTGCAGATGGAGTCTGGCCTGTTGGGGTTGGGTTAAGTTGGTTGTTGTCCAGTTATCAAGTGGGCACGGGTGAAATAAGATGTAACCTGGCACTGAAACCCACGGGATCACCTCCACTTGGCGGGTCAACTCCTCCACAATCACGTCCGCACCGATACATCTGCTCTTGTACCATCCTTCTTTCTCTCTGAGTCACACACGCTTGAGCACCGCACCAACGGCCGGCCTCTCGCACCCTTCACATCACACCACGAGTTCTCCGCCGACGGCACGCCGCGCCGCGCCACGCTATGGCGGACCTTACCCCGCCATCATCAAAGCAGGGCACCCCACTCCGCCCTACCGCATCTACTGAGCCTCTCTCGCCCACTCAAGCACTCTCGACCGACCCCAAGCCCCCTCATCCCTCGCACACGCCGCTGGGGACACGGACGAGGATGCAGAGTCGACAAACAGCCTCGAGGGAGAGGGGGAGTACGACGAGGAGGACATGGTGGGGATGAGCGAGGACGAGCTTGTCCCGGGGGAGGGGCGGCGCGGGGATATGCTGGAGGGCGAGGATATGGATCTTGAGGGGGCTGAGAGAGGCGAGGGCGAGGGTGAGATGGAGGGTGAAGGTGAGGTCGAGAGCATGGGCGAGGGGGCTGGTGTGGGTGAAATTGGGGGCGCTGGCGTGCCCGGCGGTGTGGGCGCAAGTGGGGCTCAGAGTGAAGGCAAAGGCAAAGGAAAGGCGAAAGCGCCGGTGAGTGGTACAGCGACTTCGATCAGTTGAGTCCTACTTGCGCGGCATACGGCAACGGGATCGGAAGACTACGACGCGGACGCCGGTGCTGATGCGATGCAGGTCAGGCGCCGCGGAAAGGGACGTTCGGCGGAGAAGAAGCGCGCTGCCGGGGCCGGGACCACGCCTGCGAAGGTGCAGAGGAGGGAGGCCGACCTGTACGAGAGCGAGATTGTTGCGAGGTGGAATGCAGGTAAGTGAGCGGCGGGATCGCACTGGTGAAGTGGTGCTACATGTATCTGTACAAAGCTTTCTGTCCATGATAGATCCGCTCCCTCCCTTGAGGCTAGTACTCGCGGTGCTGACCCCGCTCAGAGATCGGCGACGTTTGCGTCGACAGGCCGGCGACAGCGCAGGCACAGACCGTTGCCTGAGTTGGCACCGCGTCGAGGCGAAGATAGGAAGATGACAACGTTCAGCGGCGAGGAGGGGACCAACGTAGCGTCAGTCATATCCAGAGCGAGGAGCGGTCTGGCCGGGACGAGGACCAGGACACGACATGCGACGACGACCCATTTGTGTTTGTGTATACTATGCATTGTGTAGACTACATCCCAACCCAACGACGAGGATCCCACCACGCTCTCCTGCGTAATCGATCGCTCTCAGCTGCTGTGGGAAGCGCTCGTGATGCCCCCTGGACCGGTGACATGGCTGTCTCTCCGGCCTGCACAGGTCTATCCACAGTCGGATGTTCCGGTGCGCTTCCCATCACCGGCGCGGACACAGGTTGAGCAAGGCCCGACCCGCCCGACTCGCCCGACACCGACACCCGCTCGTCCTTCTCCTTCAGCTTGCGCACGTGGTCTTGTGCGATCTGCAGCCCCGACGTCGCTCCGCCCATGATCGAGCCGATGAGCACGGCTCGGAAGAACAGCGGTCTCGGTAATCGATCTGCGGGAAATGCGATCAGCAATGCACCGAGGCCTTTGCTCTAGCTCGAGCAAGAGTCGCGTTCACGTACAAGCCGTACCGACGACCGCGCCCATGACTCCTCCTGCGATAGCCCCATCCTCCCATCTCACCGGACCCTCTCGCCATCCGATCCTCCGAGACGAACCCGGCTCGGCGTCAGTCGCATCGGGCACAGCTGGGGGTGCAGGTATCGATGTCGACGCGGAAGATTGCGCCGCTCCGAACACCTGTTCCCTTGTCCATCCGACCGACTCGTCAAGTAGGACATATGCTGCCGTTGCCCCTCCCAGCCCGAGGGCATATCTCGCGCCTGTCCTTGCCGCAGCGAAGAAAACGCGATAATTCCTCGTCTTGGTGTAAAAGTACTGACGGCGAGTAACGGCTGATCAGCGATTGGACGACGAGAGTGCCGCGCAACGTATCACTCACCCATCCCTGGACAGTCGTCGGTGGTCTATGAGCGTTCTCCGCTAGGAAGCGTAACCTCGCCCGAGAACCGCCGCGGGACATGCCGATGATCATCCCCACAATGGCCGCCGAGGCGGGGAGGACGAGCAGCGATGTGGGGACGGTGAGGGCGATGGTGCGGCGAGCAGGAACGGGAGCAGCGGTATCTGGCTCATCGTGACTGAGAGACGACGTCGGCGTGGAAGAAAGAGACATGGCGGCCAGCTGATGAAGGAAGAGTGGATTAAGGACAAGAGGATTGACTGCTCGGTTGACGAAAGTTGAGTAGGACGGTGGTGCCTGGCCAAGGTTGTCCCTCCACTCAATGCGACCACCCAAACCCGACGCGATCGATCTATCCTCCCCTTCTTCCTCTCACTGTTCGCATCAAACACGTCGCCGTGTGATCATCATGATCACCAAAACATCCCGCACCATCGCTTCCACCACATCCAAGCGGTCCCGATCTCCCACCTTGTCCCTCTCTCCCGCTCCCCCCGCTCCCCCGACCGCTGACCGCTCACCCTCTCCGCCGCCCACGAAGAAGCGCAAGAAATGGACCTCGCAGCACCGCGATGCGTTCCAGCAGGTGACTCAGGCGGGGTTCTCAGACAAATATAGGATACGGGCGATGGGGTTTGGCGGAGAGGTGTTCTACAAGCCTGATGTGGGTGCTTGCTCGTGCTGGTGTCGATGTGGCGAGGCTGATTCATCCTCTCGCCCATCAGTTTATCGACCCGCTCGAGGCGAATGTGTGGTATGATGTCCTGCTGAAGCTGGATACCTGTATGTGACTTCTGTCTCTAGCGCCATCTCTGGCGCTGTTCATTGTTACCTGCTGACGGCTTCTTAGGGTGTACGTTGTGCTGCACCACCCTCTCACAGTAGGGGAAACTCAGAGACTCAGAGCCTCGCTGAAAGACGCCAGACCAACCCATGCTAAAGCTCTACGGACGGACGTTCCCCCAATCCCGCCAAATCGCCGCATACGGAACGGAACCCGACATGACCCTCAACTACTCGGGCTCGGAGATTACTATACATCACCCGTATCCGCCTGTGTTGGCGCGGATGCAGGAACGGCTGGAGGAGTTGCTGGGGGTGAGGTTCAACCATTGTATGCTGAATAGATATGATGATGGGGGGGTTATGATTGGGTGAGTGACGGAGCGCTCTTCTTCGATCTCATGGGACGAGGCGACACTCGTGCAAAGTCACCAATCTCGCGGGATGTTGCGAATCTCGTGGGGAGTAATGATGAAGAGACGCCTCGGTTCCCCTTGCCGAGAGGTGCAGACTGATTGACGGGATACTGTGCATCGGAACGCCGACATGGGAGGGGAAACCCCCCTGTGCGCGCTGTGCCCGCTGACCACTCAAAGACGCCACTCGGACAACCTCAACAACCTCGTCATCGCCTCCGTCAGCCTCGGCGCCGAACGAACATTCATCATGTCCCGCGACTCCCCTCAAAGTCCACACCGAAGAAGCGCCAGCTATCCGCGGACGAGGAGCGGAGTCTTCAGGGGAGGAAGAATGTCCGATTAACGTGGGTCTGGCTTTTCCGTCCCCTGCCGCTCTCGCTCACCCTGCTTCGCCTTGCTTCGCCCTGCTTCGCTTGTCCGTGCTTGTAACTGACGACACAGGCTCGCGAATGGGAGCTTGCTTGTGATGCAGGGTGAGTGGTTGGCTTCGAGTTCGGAACAGGAGATATGGAGGAATGAAGCGGGGGCTGGCTTCGGCTTCTGTTGACGAAACCAGGACGGACACAGGAATTCTGGAAGGTAGGTCGGCGGAAGCTTGGATACCGCAGGCTTTTGATCTCCACACCGCGCGCGCATGCTCATCGTGCCAGCACGAGATTCCGCGAGAGAAGCATATCACGCGAGGCCGGATCAGCCTCACCTTCCGCCAGCTGGTCTGAAAATGACCGTCCCCGGAAGCGGCGAGGTGGACGACCTTTGATCGTGCATGTGTGCTCTGTAAGACACTGAAGGAGCAGCCGAGCCCCGTCGAGAACCTCATAGTATCGTGTGCATCCTGGTCATGTCCTACGTACACCTGCTATATCTACTGCTTGCTATGTCTCCACCAGTCAACCCGGCCCTGTTTCCAGGCCTGGCCTCTGCCGACACAATCACTGAACCTTCTTCCTCGAACCCGGCGCCTTGACGCTACCGCGCTTGCTCCGGTCATTGTAGATCACGAGCACCACCGCAATAAGCCCGAGGATAACAATGTTTGCTGCAAGGCATCAGCGCCATTGCACGATGCTCTGCGACCGCAAGGCTCGCGTGGGGTTCGGCGGGGTGGCGAAAAGCCGTGCACGTCAGAAAGGAGCCAGAGCCGTCGCCACTCACAGATTACAAAGTGGGCAGACGCGCCGACGAGTTTCGCCAGCGACTCAATCAAGTCCCAGACAACGGTGAAGGCACCGTGGAAGACAGAGAATATGATGTTGAAGATTGACTGGATGACGGCGAGGACGGATTGGACGAGGCCCTGTGCGGGGTCAGCTGTCGGCGTGGGTCGGCGAGGGGTATTGCGTCAGTGCGCCGGTGGTCACTCACCTCGACGGTGTGGAAGACGCCTGAGAGGAGGTTGGCCATGATGACTGAGTTGCTATAGAGGGTGATTAGGCGAGGATGAGCTGATGTTGAACGGAAGAGAGAGAGTTGTGATTGTTCTTGGTGGCAAAACCAGCTGTTCGCCTGTTGTTATGTCGAGTGGGGGGACGATCAATGACGTACAGCAACCAAGTGGGGCAGGCCCCGTCAGGAACGGAAAGCGGAAGCAAAACAGTGGAAGGTTGACGGAGTTAGGGAGATAACTCCGGCGCGCGAGGGGGGTGGCGACGCCACGAGGGCGCCTCCGGACTCGATTTCCCTAATGAGCGATTAGGGAAGGAGTGGAAGGATTAGGATCCGTGACTACCATCCCTTACAGAGCTTTAGTTGTTTCCTGGATCAGCTAGAAACCTTAAAGTGGAGAGTGGCCACCCGGTTGAGCGAAAACGGGTCCGTTCGGCTGGACCTTTCATTATCCTTTAACATCTTGTTGACAAGTCGAATCGTTCCATCTTCTTCCCTACTGCACATTCTCTCCGCGGACGGATGAGGCTAACGCGGGCATCGACGAGCTCACCCTCACGATAAATCTCTTTGCCGCCGCTCACCGCTCAAACTGCATTCACTTATCGACTCGCCTTACGTTCCACGCGGCGTCTCCATCTTGATCCATCGGGCCATCGCACGCGACACAGACTGTTCAGAGGCATGTACCCGGACGCAGGACCTTCACGGCCCGCTTCCTCCTCCTATGCGAATGGCAAACCCCCGCTGCGCGATGGAGGACATGCGGGGAGACAGGGCCGATGGGAAGGGGACTTCGATCGAGATGACAGGGGGCGACCTGGCGAGGTGGGTTTCGTGTTGAATGCCCCGCCATGTGCTCTGTTAGGATCGCTCCCTTGCATCTCACCCTCGCCACCTTACAGACTGGAACATAGACCCCGAGCGATGTTTCGTGAACCACCCCGTGCCTACGCCATGCTGACCCGCCGCAGTCCTCGTCTCGACCGTACGGTACACCTCAACCCTGGTCTCGTGGCCGACCGAATACCTTCCGCGCGTTTCCCGGTGCTCCCCGCTCACACACGCCTTCACCGACGCGGGCATACGGACGGGATCGACGCGAATCCGATCGTGAACGCGGCGGAGGTGGTGCCGGTGGTGCGGGATTCGACGTTCGGGATCGTTTGAGTCTCGATGTCGGATGGCGCGCGAATGGGATGGATGAAAGACGGGGTTCGCCTTTCACCTCGCATCCCGGTTCTCGGGAGGGGTTTGACGACAGAGACAGGCGGTGGAGTAGGGATGATCGTGATCGCTTCGATCCGAGAGCGAATGGACAAACACCGGGAGGAGCAGGGGAGGGATGAGAAGTTCTCGTTCCCCGCCAAAGCAACCGGGTAGATTCCTCGAGAGAGGTTCTTCCCCTGGACGTAATCGATCGGGAGCATCTACGCCCGTGGGATTCCCCAATGCCGCGAGAATACCTTCGGGACCGAGAGACGACCGAGAGCGAGAGCGTGACCGTGATCGTCGTGATTTCGGGCGTGAATCGGATCGTGGTTTTGTTGCCGGAGGAGGTCCTGGGCCGAACACCATCGGTAACCAAGGGCCGAGCGCTTCATCACGATCATCCCCCGGCGCGACTGGTGTGACTGGTGCGAACGGTGCTGTGTCCCGCCCACCTCGATCCGCTCGCGGCTCATCCAGTCCAGTCGAATCAAAGCATCCTCGACCTGACGACCACTCTGCGCCAAACTCCGTGCCACGGGGAGTCGTCTCGCTTCCGCGAGAGGCCGCCGCGGCCGAAGATCCTGACCTCGAGGAAGGCGAGGTGCTCTCCCCTGTGCGGCCGACTCGGGCTGTGTTTGAGAATCAGCACCGTGGACCAAGAGATCCTCGGGATTTCAGAGACACGAGGGATCCAAGGGGAGATCGATGGTCGCCCCCTCGGGATCCCGCTCGGGATTGGGACAGGAGAGACGACCAGCGCATCTCACCGAGGAGAAAAGGAAGGACTCCAAGTCCCACTCCGGTCTCAAGGTCGAAAGCGTGGTTTCAGGGCCAGAACCAGGGCAACGGACACGTTCAAGGTCACGGTCACGGTGCGGGTGCGGGTGCGGGTTGGGGCGCAAGAGGAAGAAGGCAGAGTTTACCTGGACTGGTACCCCGCCCGGTAACCGACGAGGAAGATAGGCCAAAGACACCCCCTCTACCAGCTTCAGAAGACGGACGACCAGCCACTCCACCTTGGCCCACTGATGAGGATATCAAGGTCGAAAGCATCGTTCAAACCGAGATGCCCGCTGAGGAACACGCCGCATCATCAAGGCCGCCGACCCCTCCGGTGCCTGTTGCCTCGATGGATCAGCTGGACAGGGTATCGTCAAGCGCTGAAGAAGAGAGCAAAAGTGCGCCACAGGTGGAGAGGCGCCGATCTTCGGATCGTACCGAGGACCGCAACTTCGCACGGGACGAACAAGATGACGCGCAGCGGCCACAAACGACGCCTCCACCGGAGACCGTAACGGCAGTCGATCCTTCCGTTGCGACCGAGATGACGCGAGATCCGGAGCTTCCGGCTGAGAGCTCTCCCCAGATGGTTGTGGAGGTAGATCTGTTGGAATCCGAGCAGATGGCTGAAGCGACTTCTCACGAGGGTTCCTCGGACAATATCGACGCCGCTGCCAACGCAAGCGGTCCTGTGCCTGTCGCTCCGACCATCAAGGTCGAGGATGCGGAGTCAGCTCCTGCCGCGACGGTCGCTGAGGAGACGCAGGAGGACGAAGACGAAGACGAGGACGAGGCGATGCGGTCGACTTTTGCGGCTGCTCAGGAGACGGCGGGTGCAGTTGGGGTGAAGTTGCCGAGTCCCGGCATCAAGTCGGTGGCGTCCCCGCCAAGTGCCACAAACGCAGAGGACAAGACGGCCACCACCGAGGCGCCGTTGATTGCGGAAGTCGTCCAGCGCTCCGAGGTCAATATCGCCATCGAGGTGAGTTATGTTTAACATCATGGTTCACAGGCGGGCGACTGATTCGATCAGGAGGCCAAGTCTGTACAGATCCCAAGGAGTGGTGAGCATGTCTTCCTGTCCGCGGAATCTGCGATCAACGTGGCTTCTGCGGACGAGTCTGAAACTGAACCGACACTTCGACGTTCTCTTCGCTCTTCCCCCGTCCCTCGTCAGACCCTCGCCGAGCGCCGCGCTGTGCAGTTGCCTCAAACCAACGGACCCCTCGCTTCGCCGTTCGGCGAGCGTGCTCCACGCAAGGACCCCGCGCCGACGGCCGACTCGGTCCACGAGAGCACCGACACGGAAGTTTGGCCCCGCACGGCAGAGCTCGACGAGATCCAATCCGAAGCTTCAGAGGGTGCTCTCGAAGCGGCGCGGGAAGCGAGTCTCCTCACGGCCATCAAATCCGCGCAGGGCAAAGCGTTCGGGGTTGACGTTGACGCCATTGTCGCATGGAACCTCGCCGCCGCGCCGGATGCTAGTTCGCGCGTAGAGGACCTCGATTCTTACCTGAGGGAGGAGAAGCTGCACGAGGTCACGTGGCCGCTGGGAGAGTCCCAGAGCGTCGTGGCGGACTTGGTCAGGGTCCATGTGGGTCACGAGAAGGAGGTGCTGAGGGACAAGTCGGAGAGGCTTAGGGAGGAGTATCGCGAGCTGGACGAAGAATGGAAGGAGCATTGCCGCTTCCTCGACGATCTCATGGACAAGCGGGGCCCGCCCCCGGCCGATCTGTACGCAGTGCCCAATGCGCTGCCAATCATCACTCCTGGCCCACAGCCCACCACGCCTGTGACCGAAGAGATGCTCTCATCCCGGGCGATCCGGCGACGCGGTGTGGGTGACGCGGTGACCACCGAGGCCGAGTTCCAGGAGATTCTCGCCGCGATGGCAGACACGGCGGCCAAGGATCCAAATTACCGTGCCAGCAAGACTACCGCGGTTGTGCCTGACATGCTGCCTCCCAAAGCCCGACTGGAGCGATACGACGACGAGAATGACCTCGTGTTGGACCCCCTGGCGTTCTACGACTATGGCGGCACTGCCGAGCCGATCTGGACAGACGAGGAGAGAACGACGTTTGTGAGGCGGTACCTCAATTTCCCGAAGCAATTTGGCAAGATTGCGGAGGGAATCCAGGAAAAGACGGCATCGGACTGCGTGCTGTATTATTACCGCACAAAGAAGGAGGTCGACTACAAGGGCATGTTGGCGAGCCGACGGGGCGTGACTAAGAAAAAGGCCATACCGATCAAGAAAGGTGGCAAGTCGGCGGCGCTGCTGGCGGATCTGGATCGGACCAAGCCTACGGTCGACAAGTCGGGTACACCCGCTCGTGGGAGGGACAGGAATGCGGACAAGGACAAGGACGACACTGGATCAAACGTGGGCAGTGTGAGGCGAGGCAGGGCCGACGCCGTTCGGAGAGGGAGAAAGTTGCTCGATTCGGAAGATGGTGTGGACTCGAGCGAAGCGACGTCTCGAGCGGGCAGCGAGGCACCTTCGGTCACCAAATCCAAGATGCGGCTCACTCTAAAGACCAACGCGAAGCGACCGAGAGTATCATCACTCACCGATCCGTTGAACGGAGGCACCCCCGACGCCTCGACCGATCCCGCCACCCCGCTCGACCCCTCTGCGGCCCAAGCCGAGCTTCTTCCCCCAATCAAGCGCGCGAGGAAGACACGCAAACCTATGAGCGTCATCGGACCGGACGGGTTGCCCGTCACCGAGCCCGGTACCCCGGCCGGCGAGGTCGGATCTGACAAACCGTCGACGAGTAAGCGGGGCGCCACGAGCTCGTACTGGTCTGTCGAGGAGAAGAAGAGGCTTAAAGAGCTCGCGGCCATGCATGGAGCGGATGCGAAGCTCATCGCTGCGCGTCTTCCCGGCAAGACGGAGAGGCAAGTGGGTAACTTCCTGGAAGGTCATCGTCTCGAGCTTGGTCTGGAGCCCGGCAAGGTGGTTCAGAATGGGTCTGTCTCTGACCAGAAAGTGAGTCCGAACCGGTCACTGCCAATTCCTCTGTGTCCCCTCGCTGACAGGATGTCTTTTCAGGCGGATCAATACCTCCACACGATCGGCTATGTGCCTTCGATGTACAACCTCTATGCCAACTCCCCTCAGATGGCATCCGAGCGCGAGTTCCCGCGTATCCCTCATGCCGAACCCCGTCTTGGTGTGTTCCCCACGACGACACCGCCTACTCCTCCCGGCGCGAACGCGGCGGCGATGCCTACGCACGAGTCTCCGGTCCGACCGACAATCTCACGTCCGGGTGGGATGCGAATCTCGGCGCTGCTCAATGATGAGCCTGTGGACGAGTACAAGGTCAAGGATATCGGCGCCGTGGACATCGCGTCGGATGGGACGGTGGACGAGCAGGACGGCGTGCTTCGCCCTTCGCCCAGGTCCGCTGCACCTGTTCCAGGACCTGGACTGGGACCGACTTACGCCCAAGTGGCTTACGAGCGGCGACTATCGAATGGCTCTGGAGCGCCACCCAGTGCACCGCAAAGCTCCATCCTGTATGACCAACCCGAGCTCGACAGATACCGATCTGCATCGACCAAACCGTATCTGTACGAGTCATCGCCCGCTCACTCGCCCGCGTGGGGGCCGAGACGGAGCGAAAATCCGACGTCACATGGGTACTACCCTGCTCCGTCGCACGCTCAGTCATCGCAGCCACCTCGAGGCCCGTGGGAGACGCACGGGCCGCACGCGCCTGCCCCTCACCCGCACGCAGCTCCTTCGCACGGACAACATCATTCGCAACCACCGCCGCACACTCACGCGCATGGTCCCTCGCTTGGCTACTTCCCGCCACGACCTGCAGAGGGCTACAGGCAAGTCCCCTCGGATCGGCCCGATCGACTCGCACCCCCGCAAGAGCACTACGGTCATGGTCATGGCCATGGCCATGGTCATGGTCATGGTCATCCATCGGCCCCGCCACCGCCGCTGCATCACCATCATTCCAGTTCTCCCGGTCTGCAGCCTCCCGTGCCACACCAATCGGGTTCATATGACCGTCACGACCATCATCCAGATTACAGAGCGTATCCCCCAACTTCGCAGTCGGGCTCGCCAGCCCCCCCGGGTCCGCCGCGAAGCATCTCCCCTGCGCCCGGCGCGGTACATCCGCATGGCCGGGCCAGCCCTGGACCAGGATACGGCACGCTACCGCCGATGCAGACCCAGGGGCAGCAGTGATCGCAGTGATCGCAGTCGCAGCGGTCGAGTAGAAGTGATTACGGGCAGGGGGTCCCAGGCGCTTCACCATCCACGCGCTCGACCATTCGGAAGGGGGGGCAAGATCTTGGTAGCTAGGGAGCTCCTTGAACCTTGGGTCGGGGTGCGTGGCACCTTGCGTGTCATTTTGCGCTTGCACCAATTACCTAGCGACTTGGCTCTCTGCTCCGGACGGAAGGCTCCTTGGCCACAGGCCACAGCTTGCATGCATCGCAGTTCAGTTGTGCCCCCGTTATGCACCCGATTGTCGCACGAGTGTAATAGTAAGAAATGTTGGTATCGTGGGATCATGGGATCTTGCGCTTGTGGGATCTTGGGAATCGGTTTGGTGTAGTGGAGCAACTGGGTTGACGACCATCCCACGTCCGGCTCGGATCCATCCAGGTTTAGTGAGTTTGACGACGCAACGTGACCTGCGGAGATCGGTACTGGACCTAGGCCTAGTTCCTGGTTCTGAGGCACCGAGACTACAGTGCAAGCTCTTTCGCTTCGGCTGCAAAATGCGAATGTAGACGACGTAATGATGGATCCGCTGAGTATGCTTGACGTTGAACGCCTAAGCGTACGACGTGGGTGTCAATGTGTTCCGAGCAAGCGGGCGGCAGTAGTAGTGCGTGAAGGTAGGTAGGTAGGTGGTTTGGGAACGAAACGATCTCGCTAGCCAGGGACGATTCTGCTCCGGGCGTATACAGCGCTTAGAGCAGGCCGGTACGACCTGCCAATTCCATAATCTAGCGGAAGGGACTGGAGTTGTTGGTGGCACGTAGTCGACTCTAGCATACGCAGACGACTGGGGCGCGGTGGTCTTCGCAGCGCAACACGACATCAAGGGCGGATCGCGGATGTATCGATACAGTAGATCCGGTAGCTACGGCTCAGACGGCTGACACGGCTGGCCGGCTGATGCCGGTTGGTTCTCGCGATGGTTCAACGTCCATTCCCAGAACTCACTTCCCTACGCGGGGATGAGAAACACATGCACCCTGTTTGCGATGCACCCTGTTTGTGATTGCCCGAGGCAATTTTGGGACGCTTCGAGTTGCCAACTCGCTATTGAGAAGGTCGGCGGACGAGGGCGCAATGGTTTACAGGCAAGCCCGTGAACCCGTGTGGGTGACTCTACTTGCACCCCTCGGGTGCTTTGCTCCGCGGTGAGACAACTCTGACTAATGATTCATAGGACGGCGACGCCGTTGCCCATCCCTCACGAAGAGGCGCGAAGGCGAAGGCGCAGAGGCGCGGCGACGAGTCCACACTACCAGGATATCCTTCGTCCGTGTTCTGTTCTCATGCTCCAAGCTACGGGGTCTCGGACAGTAGAGCTCGCAGCCCTCGGCGCTGAGAGGAGCGGGGACAGGGCAAGAGAGAACGTATGAGGTGCGAATCTCAATCCCTCAGAGATGAAGATCAGACCAGACCAAGATCCACCCCATGGCGTCGTTCACGAGGATGCACCGTTCATGAGCCTGAGAAGCAGTCTAAGCCCTTGCGGATGCTTGAGAACTCTCGGAAACGAATCTCTTTGGGCGTGTCTGACCTGGAAGCAAGGGTAATACGAGTACTCGTACAAGGGAACACTTGGGCCACGGCGAGAGGAAGAGGGGGAGAGGACAAGCCAGAATAACGCAGCGAAGAGAGTTGGTCATGCACTCTTGCACCCTTGCACCCTTGCACTCTCGGGTCGGACCTTCGTCTCACCGATACTCATCGTGCGAATAGGTGTGAGTGGGCAGTAGGATTGGTTCGGTGTGATTGCAGGTTGCAGGCAGTCTTGCTCCGGGATACGACACCAGCTCTGCCCTCGCTGGGCCCCTTGCAGATCAGGCGGAGGGCTCAAGCGGCTCAGGCGCAACCGCCGATCCCTGTCAGCACCTCCTAGGGACACTGGCTGCTCTGCCACTGTGTCGAGGCAGTAAGCGGCTACGACTCGAACTACGTACGACTCGACGTATCCCGGTTGGCGCGGTGGGGGACGGGGAATAATGAAAGGTTTGGCGAATTGCTGGAAACGGGTACGGAAGAGGAAGGTGGGAGGCAAGGAACCAAGATGATGACAAGTGAAAACGGCCGCCACAGAGGAACGCCACACCCGGGCCGCGGCAGAGCATCCGCACCTCGGAGGATCGGCAGGAGCGCGGAAAAACCGGGGGCTGCTACTGCGAGCAATTTCAGAGCCTGAGCCTAAGCTTGTTAATTATTCTTCGGCTTCTGCCCCACCCTCCCCTAACGCCCCGCGCCCCCGATCGACGGCGGCAGCCCCTTAGTAGTAGTATTAGTCGTCAGTCGTCACAAGCGCACCCGGCTGACTGGGGAGGACAGCTGGACAGCTGGGCCGGGCAGCAATAGCAATAGCAACAGCAATAGCCAAGCCAAGCCATCCCGGGACTGAGGAGGCGTCGGGGAGGGCTTCGGGGAGGACAGCCTCTGAGACATCCACAGAAGAGTTGAAGACATGACTCCCGGTCTCGGATACTTAATTCGGCGCCTCGGACGGCTCAACGGCTCGGACGGCCGGGCTGAGGCTGAGGATGAGGCTGTGGCTGAGCAGCTGACGACGGCGCATTTCGTTCCCGGAGATGCGAGAGGCGTCAAGCCGTCCTCTACCCGCAAAGTCGCGGGGAGGGGCGAAGGCCTCGACTCTGCTCGCTTTCTTCTCATGCCGAACTCTTGGAGTGGTGGAGGCAGGCAGATCGTAAGATAATCCGCCTGGGTGTCGTAAATGCATCAGGGAGGCGTACGGCGTACCGCGTACGCTCGAGAGCCGGTTCTGCCTATGGGACGATGCATGCACTCCTAGTGCGATCACGGGAAGTCGTCCTCCCTCGTACGGGCGTTCGCACTCCAAGACTTACCGAGAGGTTCAGGGACCGTCGGCGGCTACTGTGGAAGTTGTGGATTCGTCGATCGCTCCGAGAGCTTAAGACGAGAGGGACCGGTGAAAGTGGTGTCACTTTACTTAATCTAAGCAGTCATTACTCGGTAGCCTCGTTCGGACAATCTCTCTCGTCTCGACCTGGGCTAACGAGCGCAAAGACGTTCTAAAGCTGATCGTTTCCACGGTTACATCCACACCCCTTCCCCTGCATCCCTCGGTTCCTTCGGTACAGGCGCAAGACGCCAGGGATCCCCCGCAACAATGACAACATAGGTCCGAGACCTGAACCTGGTACGACCAAGAACTTTGGCCATAACCGGACAGACGACCTCCCACCGGCGGTCATCGAGTAAGAACCCCTATCGACCCACCCACCCCCCCTCATCGATATCGCAGGTATATATCGTCTCGCCCGCTGTCTGTGCTCACCGCTAGCAATCCCCCGCTGACAATCCCACTTCAGACCTGGAATATCAATATCACTCACCACCCAGACCGACAGACGTCAGCTCTGTCAATAATCATTAGGGACGCCCCGCTCCCGCTCTTCCCGTCATTACTGGTTTTGGCCTCAACCGTACCATTTGGCTACGAAACCCTCCGTTGACCTCAAATACGACCCTCACAGCAGCACACGACCCACTCAAACCCCGCGGCTGTGAATATTCCCCCAGTCGCCCAATATGCAAACCCCGACCAGGACGTCTCCCTCGTCGGGCCAAAGTCGGCTTCCCGTGCCAATTTACCACAAGGGTCGGTCGCTCTCGTTCGCCCACCCAACTACCCCCTCTCCCGAGCATGACTCAGACGACGACGATCTCTTCTCGCCGCCTCTGGTGCCCCGATCGGCCAGTATGGCGGTGGAGAAAATCCCACTCGCTTCTGGCCAGGAGGCGGGCGACCAGCTCACCGCACTCGGATGTTCGCCTCGTCGAATGACCAGAAAACAACCACCTCGAATGACCGAGTCGCTCGAATTCCTCGCTCTCTTCCCATCCAAACCAACTTCCACCATCCAAGCCGTCGAGCCCACGCAGACATTGCACCAGCTCGAAGTTTCCCCACCTCTCGAAACTCTCGAAGTAGACGAGCCCCTTCTCCCAGCGACCTCGCTCCCGAGCCGCAAGTCGTCCAGGTCCCCTCAGCCGCCTTCTCCGACCCGGAAGCCCTCGGCTGCAGTGTTCGGGATCAACGAGACCAAGACTCCCCCTACCAAGCGCCGCGTCCTACCCGGATCCATCTCTACTCCGATGCCGTCGTTATCCGAGCGTCGACCTTCGACCATCGCCAGCAGCGAGGACAGCAGCCCGCCTCGAACTCCTTCCCGCGTCACAACCATGTTCAACGTCACATGGGGTGGTAGTAGCGATGAGGGCGCCCGGTCGCTCCGCTCCACCGCTTCAAGCTCCCACATGCGCGTGTCGTCATCTGCGGACGGCTCGCCCTTCTCGTGCTCCTCTGGGTCAGCCTCCACCTGCGGCAGCTGGTCCACTCCTGGCGACTCGGACGTGTTTGACCGTCCCGCCGGGGCTGGCGTTTCTTCGGGACCCCGGGAATCGCGCAAGGAACGCAAGGCGAGGAAAGCAGCCGAGAAGGCAGCCTTTGACGCCGACACCCCGCCGAGCATGCGACAGCTCTTCGAGGCCAGCCTGCTCGATGTGATTGACGAGAAGGGCGCCAAGGTCAAGTTTGGCGATCTCGTCAGAGGGAGGAAGACCATGGTCATCTTCATCCGTCATTGGTACTGCACGCTGTGCGCTCAGTACATGGACTCGATCATCAAGGAGGTGTCCCCCGAGGCACTCGATGAGGCCGACCTCGAACTCATCATCATTGGCAACGGGTCCAACAAGATGATCGACGGTTACAGGAGTGAGTGGACACAAGAACCCTGACTTCTTGTGGGATCATTGCGCTGATGCTGTTCGCAGACAAGTCGTTCCGCTGCCCTTTCAAGATGTACACCGACCCGACTCTGGCGCTGTACCGAGCTCTCGGTCTTACACGACAGACGACCGATGCTGGTCCGGACGAGGAGAAGGGCGACTACCTCGTCCAGTCTGGTCTTGAGCAGACCGTCTCCACTCTCAAGCGTGCGACCAAGATGCCACTCCGTAACCCTGGTCACTTCCTGCAACTCGGGGGCGAGTTCGTCTTCGACGGGACTCTCAACGTCACCTACACCCATCGAATGACGACTACCCGCTCCCACGCTCCGATCAGAGATGTGTGCGCAGAGGCCGGCGTGCGTCTCGAGTTCATCCACTATGAGCCTGGTGCACCGCCCCCGCTCGTGCACAGGTTGAGCGCGAGACGGCCGTACGACACCGACAGCGTCGAAGCGAGGATCGAGGCTGCGGACCTGGATGACTGGCAGGCCGAGAGGGACGCGCAGCTGGCCAGGATCAGGCAGCTCAAAGCCGCGAGGAGAATCGGCATGACAAAGGGCATGGAGGGGGAGTGGGCCAGGTCGGAGAGCGTCGTGATCGCCCAGGGCCAGGAAGAGGCCGACGAGTTGCAGCGGAGGTTCGGCGCGTTGGGATTGTCGCAATAGACTTGTTTAAGATAGAATGAGAAGCGACCACGGTCGTCATGTATCAGTACATCTTCCTTCCGATAGCTCGCAATGAGGCCACATGTGGGTTTCAAACGGATACCTGCAGGTCCCCGTCATGAGAGTGTGGCCCAAGGTTGCGCTGCACAACCGATCGAAGGGCAACCGAACCAGCTACTATGAGGCTGAACCGACTCGAGTCAGAGCTCTAACGATCGCTGTCCGAAAATTCGTTCAACCCCACGCCTGGGCACTCATGTTGCTTCCGCGCGCTGGGTATCGCTTCATGCACCATCTCTACCCCCGTGCCATCTCCTGATCCTGCAAAGCTCCACGCCGACGAGCTGCAGATCCTTTACGCCCTCGGCTTCGGCCCCTTGCCTCCTGGTATCAACTGCGATGGTCTCATCAGCCCCCTTTCACCGCGGCGGGAAAAGTCGCATGCGAAAAGTGTTTTTCCCGGGGGCCCTGTGACGACTAGAAAGACAACGCCGACTAACCATAGCGATGTTGTTGCCGTTCAGTAATGTCTGGCCGAGCTCGGTCTCGGTGATTCCTTCTGGTGTGACTTCGCTACGGCGTGTCAGAGAGGGTCCCTGTACTACGCCTCCGGGCACGACAAGCGTGATGAGCACTCGGCACATGGCAACACAGCCCAGCGTCGCATTTAGAGACCTGGAAGTGAAATAGAGCGGAAGAGACGAAGTACAAGACACTGTAATCGGGATAGAGGGTAGGTCGAGGTCCACTGGTTGCGGAGCGTCATGGGAGAGAAGCGCAGAAACGCCGGACACTCACTACTCTTTGACATCCTTCAGAACCATGTCTTTCCCGTCAGCCACACATTTTGCGTCGACGCATACACCGTGGCGTCACTCACTGACGTAGTCGTCGAACCCCATCAGCGTCCCGGTGAACTCCCTCTCGTTCTTCATGAGCACCCAGATGGACGAGCCGATACACCGGTCGACGAGCTCGAGGGGGAGGATGGTGCTGGCCATGGCGGGGGGGCAGGGGGCGGGGGCGGGGGCGGGGGCGGGTGGTGGGCTGGTGAGGGATGATACGATCGGGCTAAGGTGCTGGATGAGATTCCAAGCAATATAGACGTGAATGTGTGTACGATCAGAGTAGTAGAATGGAGCGAGGAGGAAGGTCGATCAGGTTCGAAACGAAGGCGCGAAAGCGGAAGCAAATTTCCAGGTGCACACACCATCATAGGTATCAGTGGAACAGGTTGAGTGAAATCTCGACGTCTCAGTCTCAACTTGTTCCTTTCCTGTGTCCGCAGACGTGCTGGATGACGTTTGCCTGCGCCGGGACCCGTCGGCGAGTACGCCATGGCGCTGCGATGCAGCCGTACCCGGTTCCCCCGGTCCCCCCGGTCCCCCCATTCTGGGAAGGACTCCTGCGTCCTTTGCAACTGTTTCGACCTGTCTGGTCGCACACACCGATGTCGATCCCCTGAGAAGATGTCCTGACAAACCCGGGAGGCCATCACGCACGTTCATGACACGTACTGACGAGCCCCGAGCCGCGGCAGCGAATCTCTGAACCTAGTCTACGGCAACATGGTCAACAACGCACTGACTCGATCTCCACTCACTAGCAGCGACTTTTCCTGGGTACGCCCTCCCGCCGACTTCGAGGCATGCCCAAGTTCGACCCCGCGGTCTGCATAGGGTGAAGCTGCTTAAGAATACCTGACTCGTGTGGACCATCTGACCGTGTAGACCGTGGAAGGGCGGACAGGATATCGGGGTCACAGTCTCCTACCTCGACGGGGCGAAGCTCAAGTATCCGCCCAAGATCCACCCGCTACTCGAATGTCTCACCTGGGATCCAAGTGAGTAGACGTATCACCGCCACGACGGCTCGGCCCCGCGCTGGACGCTGCGATGTGCTGACCGGACAGAACCATATGGGGCGAGTCTGTTGTGTCCTGTCGAGCCGAAATCCGCGCCAAGGGAGGCTGATGAGACAGAAATACCTGTCCTGGAATGTCGTCGAGTTCCCAGCGATGGCCTGCATATACATTGATTATGACGATACAGCAACAGGTGAGCGATGGAACCGACTTCATCGCGCAAGCGCGCACACGCGCAAGCGGTCAACCGGGGACTTCGTAACTGAGCTGATCTTGTGGTAGAGCAAGTGTCTGGGTCCCGTGTGTATACCACACCTGACACCCAGCAGGTTCGTCAAAGAACGTTTCCAACCAGCGACGTCGCCGCGGATGGAGGAGATCCATCTCTTACACGAGGGCACTGGGTGAGCGACTACGGCTCCACGACTTCGAGCGAATTTGATCCGTTAGCTAGATGGTCTATCCGAGTAGCGAACCGATTGGGTGTCAAGTGGGTGTGGGCGCGGGCTGACGAGTACGCGCCGCGCTAATGCGGCGTTTCACCTAGCATCACAGATGTCCTCACTGGGATATTCGACTGTGAGTGGGGGCGCGACGCGGCGCCAACGCGACCGGCTTTGCGTTGACTGACCCATCCCATCTGATCTGAGACTGACGCGGGCGCAGTCTTTGCTTCGCCATTATACGTCGACGAGCTGGGGGAGATGCATCCGCGGTGAGCCCCCTTAGAACAACCACTCTTGCGTCCTGCCTCCTGTTTGGAGCATCTCACTCACCATGCTCCGCTCCCTCCGTTCTGCCCGTTCTGCCCGTTCTGCTCGTTCTGCCCGTCCTGCCCGTCCTGCCCGTCCTGCCCGTTCCGTCCGTCGCAGGATGCTTGACGCTGACACCGTCCCCACACCAGGGCCGTCCGGGTGATGTACGTCCCTCTTCATCAGGGAGCAGCAGTACTTCGAGAAACGCCACTGACATCAGGGAGCAGCAGTACTTCGAGAAACGCGCCCAAGGCTTCTTCGACACCTTTGAGGGATACCGCAAGTCCGATGCCCTGCTCGCCATGACATATTTTAATGGGATGCGGTACGACCCCGTCGCAGCGGAACGACGACTCAACTACAGGGCGACAAACGTGTTTGTGTTGAGCCTGGGGAACTGCTAGATGGAAACGGACGGAGACGGGGCGAGTACAGTCATAGCGGGTAGATATAGAAGCGCGGACGTGTTGCGTGGTGAGACTCCAGAGCAGAGACGATGGTGAAAACGACGATGGTCTCGCGGACCTGGTCAACTACTGCCAGGACATGCGTCGTGAAGAGAAGCCTCAGCGTAATGGACCTGCCCTTCCCAAGATCTACACGCATTCTGTCCAGATGCCACACCAGGTACTTGAAGTGACTGAGAGTCTGAGAGATACTGTATGTTGGATCGACGCTGTCAACCTGAAAGAGGGGTACGGGGCACGTGGAACTCAGCCAGGATCGATCTCGATCATTAGTGAGGCATGTCGATGCACACTCCAGGCCCACCCTCTCGGAGAGCTCTTGTCTCCTTAGATCCTCCGACATTGCGCCTTTTTATGACACATGCACATGCACATACTGTACATTGCGCACTGCCGAGATGACGACGAGGAAGTCAACCAGACGAGCCAATCCATTCCTACCGAGGTTGTAGGCGCTGCATCTCAGTCCCCGGCCGCGCCCCCCTTGAGCTCCAGTACCGCGGGCCCGTACACATGTGCTCCGCCCCTGATTTGCAGCGAAGATGCCCCGCGGAGAACCGGCGGGCGGGTCGGGCCGGGCGCGGCGCGACTTCTATGGGACTCGAATACCTTCCAGACAGAACGGACGTACTCTGCGGATCGCTCTTGGCGGTGAAGCATGCTTGTTCCCGACTTCAACGAGGACGTACTTGCTCTTGCTGCTCCATGCAGTAGCTTGTGCAGTGCCCGGTGTGCGGTGGTGCCACTTTACGCCGGTGCCAAGTCTGTCCGGCGCCGGCGCCGCTTTCGACCTGTTCCAGGCCCTGTCCGCAACGCCTGCTATTACCGTGTTACCGTGTTACCGCTCCGGGCCTTCCGATACTTCCCGACCACACCCCCGCTACTACCGTACTCCGCGGAGTCAAACTCCGCTCCGGCGCCGCTCCGGTGCTCTGCTCTGCTCCGCTCTGCTCATTGCGGAATGCGGAGTGACGTCGGTGCCCCAGCGGAGGAGTTGCGGCGAATTCGGTTTGGCAGTCGGGACGCAACCCCGATGTGCCGGTGCATGCACCAACATAATGCCACTGCGCCCAAGTGCCCAAGTTCCGGTGTGTCTGTCGCGGCGTCATCGCACCGAGATAGGTCTCGTTTTGGTGTCGGACACGCATCATACCGTCACGAGTGCACGAGTGCACCAGTGCTTACAACTGCGCCATGCCCAAGTGCGCAAGTCCACAAGCTGCCTCGTCATAGCGAGCAGATCTGGCATGCGGTCCAACGGCGCGGTGCGTGCTTCGGCAGGTTTGCGGTTGGTGCGTAGGCATTGGGCATCGCATCGCTCTAAGCGAGGATGGGGGTCCGGTTGGGGATCCCAGCCCCCTAGGAGCATTGTGTGGGGGGCCGTCGGCACGATCCCGTCTGACCCTATCCCACCCTGTGCTCCTGTGCTTTTTATCCGGGCCGTGGTCGAGCCCGTTTCGACGATTTTTCGTGTCTCTCGGCTCGAGTGTTCTGCCGAGCGACTGTTGCCGAGCAAAGTGCAAACACCCGGCCGGTAGTCCGGAGACGGGTACGGGCGAAGCTTTGTCCTTGTCGGCTTACGGTTCTGCTGCATGCATCCTCTGTTTGTCCTTGTCCACCTTTCCAGCTTGCTCCAGCCTGTTGTTGTGCATCTACGCATCGCTGGTATCTCGCTAGTCAAGATCGCCATCGACTAGGTTAACCTAACCACGTCGTTGCTCGTTACTCGCTTCCAGCCCGCCGCCATAGCGGGATCAAATTCGGCATATCCACCCCCCCGCAACCCCCGGCCCGGTCGGTCGGCGCAATCCCCCCTCTCCCCCGTTGCCACCTAATTCTTTATCCCCCCCCCCGACACCTTCCGATTCTGCTCTTCCTTTCTCCTCTCCACCCAAATCAACACCACACCATGGCCACGATGGACGACCTCATCGCGACCATCTCCGGAGGGATGCATGTCTCTCAGGAGGGGTACGACCTCAAAGCGCTCCAGGTGAGTGGAGCAAGGGTTTCCATTTTCGCGTCGGCCCGATTACGCCGACGACCACCGATACGACGCTCTCCCAACATCGTCCAATCCTCTCCAACAAAAGCCCCCCGTCGAGTTCGTCGAGTCCGTTGTTTCGCCGGTGCTGACGATATTTTCTCTCAGGAATACCTCGCCCAAACCATCGTCCTGCCCAACCTTCCTCCTGGAATGTCCCCCTCGACGTCGTATCGACCGGTACCCCCGTCTCGCGCTCCATCAATGACGCGCAAACCTTCTTCATACCCTTCTTCCCACGTCGACCTTCCTGCGTATGGACAACCCATCGCTTCGCCCATGAATCACCATCACCACACCCACACCCACGCCTATGCGGCGGACCAGCCGTCGTCGCCTCTGCAACGACCCTCGACTCTGCGCCGTTCATCTTCGTACGGGTTTGGCGGGGTGCAGGCGTCGGCGTCATCGCCGTACGGGTTTGAGTCGGATGCGTTTGCCCCCCTTGCGCAACAGCAGCAATCTGTCGATCCTTGGGCGAGGATGCGAGCGGCGGAAAAGACTTCCAACCCCTGGGCTGGGACTCAGTGGGAACAGGCCGGTCCTTCATCCTACCAACCACCGCACATGAACCAGGGCTTCGGAGCGTTTGGCGGAGCGAGATACCAATCGCCCAGTCGAGGTGGCATGTTCAGGGGCAGGCAGGGACCGGGCGAGGATACGGCCGAGGAAGACGACGACGACATGATGGATGAGGATCGAGCGTCAGCGGGGATGGACGAAGAGGACGAGGAGGACAGTGTGGAGCGCGTGATGGGCATCGGGGGCGAAGAGGATGAACGAGCAGGGTTCGGCGTGAGGGGGTCAGCCTGGGGCGCGCCTCAGCCCGGCGCTTTCGGACAGTCTGGGCAGACATTTGACTGGGAGAGGGGTAGGCGTAAGGCCTGAGGAAGGACGGAAGGACGAGGGAGGACGGGGACCTTCTGTAGGATCCGAGGAGGGGACATTTCGTCTTCTCATCATGATCCATAGAGACACCATCGCTAGAGCACGTTTGTATACAGTTGTAGATAATATATCGCATGAGATTGCATAGATCGTTCAACTCGGCGAGGGTGAGGCGACCGCGTGTCGCTCCGTGTTACTTGTGTTACTGAGTTCCTCGCACCATTGTTGCTGGACATGTATGGTTCTCTAATCTGGTGGGGTCGAAGTTTACAGGGGCGTTGCATGGGCCGACCCTCTCCTCTGCCCGCTTCTCTGCCCGTTCCTCTGCCTGCTCCTTACGAAAATTGGGACCCGCAAGGAAGCACTTGTGATTGCGCCATGATCCAGATATCTCACGAAGCGGTGGCGCCAACGGGTGACACACAGCCGAGTTCTTGGGTGGATCTCTTGGGGAACGCTGCATGCCAGCGGCTGATCACGAACAGGGACACCATCCCTACGCCACTTCGGACGAGCTAGATCTGCCTTACGGCGGTACATACAACATTGCGGTTTCCGGCTACTTGAACTCGCCACTGTGTTCGCTCATTCCACGCCGACCTGGACACGTCACGGTGTTCACTCCTTCCACGCCTCATCGTAACCCAGCGCGCTCCTATCCCAACCCCCTCTTTCTCCCCCTCGCGACACCACCCCTTCACTCCCATAACGACCCCTGCACCGCGGAGGAAGATGCTCCCGTCCAACTTGCTCGAGCCGGGGAACGACTCCTTCTGCGGGTCGGCGAGGGTGAAGGCGCCGATGAAGCCTCCGGGAGGGATCGCGCCGAAGTGGTTACCGTGATGCGCTAGCGCGCGGATGGATTTGGGGACGTGGGAGTCTGTGCGGGAGTCAGTATGTGTATGGGTGCTCCGGACGACCAGAGGATCATGAATATCATCTTATGATTGAATTGGAAGTCGAGTAAGGCGGACAAGGAGATATGATCAGGAGGCGATGGGAGATGAGGAGGGTGCCCGGGCCTAGCAAGGTGACCCGTGTTGACGAAAAGCGCCGCACCGACTCACCCCGCGCATACAGACAACTCTCGATGAGGCTCAACCACGCATTCCGACTGCGCTTGTCCGAGGGATCGGACAAGACGTCCGTCGCGCGTCCCTGTTCGACCTCCGTGCCAGGCGCAGTCGGGAAGGCAGGCTGGGACATGATGAACTCGGGACTGAGTTGCGGGCGGCCTCGCGAGATGGAGAACTGGAAGGTGGCGAGGCCGTAGGCGCTGAGAAGTGCGCGGCGCTCGGGAATGGTGAGCACGGCGAGGAAAGAGGGGATGAAGATTGAGGAGGTGAGGGCGTGCATCTGTGTGGATATGTCAGCGACAGTGACGGCGACGGCGTCACAAGGACACGAAATCACGAGAGCACGAGGGGTTGAGAACACGAGGGCATCCGTCAACTCGCCAAAGTCTGCATGCCGCTCTGTAAGGAAGCAGTCGCAGAGTTCACTCACGAGGAAGAAATCGACTCTCGGAGGCTTGCCGACCCTGCTCGTCGCGCAGGTCACCAACGTCGCCAACACCGCCAGCTCCTCGACCTTGCTCAGCCACCCAGTGGGTCCATCAGACAGCTCCTCGTCCGTGAGGCTCCACTGCCCAACCAGTTCTCTGAGCCTGGCACCCCGCCCTTCGCTCGCGGCCCCGATGAAGCGATCGCGCATGAGCATGTCGGGATCGTACTTGACGGGCTTGAGAGCTGGGTCTCTCTGCACCTCCCCAGCGATCTCGAGCAGGGATTTACCCTTCAAGGGTTGTCGTGGCCCGTTGAGCGACTCGTGGAGAGTCCAGTGGTCCTTTGAGCGGGTGTCGGACCGGGCAGTGGAGGGCGAGGAGGAAGAGGACGAGGAGGCCGAATCGTAGATCTGCCTAGGGAAGTCGGACGGGAACATCTCCTCGAACAGGTCGACTTTGTGGACACAAGCCATGGCGAGGCTGCGTCGGATCTCAGTAACACAGTGCGCGGATGGACAACGAGAGGCATTGTCGAGTAGGGCAAGGAGGGCAGGGAGCTCACCCCTCGGCGATCATCACTCGATCACGGAATTCGAGTCCCAGACCAATGTGGATGATGGGGTGGTAGAAGCCCGCCAAGATGCGTGCGAGCATCTTGGGCTGATGACCTCCCCAGTTCTGTGGTCAGGTCAGCGAACTCACGGTCCGGGCCCAGTGGATGCTCCTTATAGCTGCGCGACGATTCACCCACCGCTCGAGGGGAGAACACGTATTCTTTAACCGTCTCGATGGGACCGAGCCTTGTGACCTCCTCGTGGAAGAACTTGAGGTATCTCGAGTACGCTCTGGCCCGTTCTCAGTGGTCTCCCTCGATATCCATGCTCGCCGACGACGCACCCTTCAAAGGCGAGGTATTTCGGATCGTCCCAGTTTTCCCTCGTGACTTCCTTTGGCACCTTGCTCATGTCCGTCTTGCGATCCCCTGCCTCGGGGTCGAGCGAGACGAGGTGCGGCTCGTCATATGCCCACGTGTCCTCGAGGAGCTTGGCAGGTGCACCGAGGGCATACCTCGTCAAGACGGAATGCGAGAAGTGGTTGTGCGCGACTAGCCAGATCCGATCAGCTCGACCTGAACCTCGACCCCGAGCGCGGCTCTCTGCTTGAGTGGAGTCCGATCTCGCCGTGTGTAGTATGTAAGAGGGGCAGAAGCATTACGGTGAGCCGTGGAGACACGTCACGTACAGCGAAGAGACTCGTAAATGTCATATCTCTGGTCGTTCTCCGTCAAAACACGTCGGACCGCCTTTGTCGACTCGTCAGTGACTCCAGGAAAGGGGAACACCTTGCTGGGCGATGCTGTGGACGCGGGAAAATTCTTGGCGAACGACGGGACGGGATGCGGGGCCGACATGGCGGAGGGAGTGAGGGTGGAGCGTTTGTAGACTCTTTCTCTGACGCGGAGCTTTGCTTGGATGAGACGAGCTGGGCGAATTGAGAAGGACAACAACGGGGTGCGGTTCATGTGTGAGAAATGAGACTGGGGTTGCCGCGATGAGAGCTTTGGGCGGGATGAGTGTATGAATAGTGAGGAAGAACAAGAGTCAGGTGGTGACCATTCGTGGTGACGTAGACCAAAGATCAAGGGTGGGGGAGGGGTGGGGGAGGCAGCGGCAAAATGACCGAGCATAGATATTGTGAGGACAACCCAGCCCGTTGACTCGCTGCTCTCGTGTACTGGTACTCGTGCATGAAGTCATTGGACGTACACGGTCGACATGGACGTTGTAGAGCCAGGGCGGGGTGATGCTTGATCCGCCGACCTCTCTGGATGTCCTCCAATGAGGCCGCCGCCGCCGCCGTCACTTGTTCACGGCCACCCTCCACCTCACAGCCTCGTAGCCCCATCCGATATGTATCACCGCCGCGGCCAGAACGAGCCACGGGCTCTGGCCCCACTCTATCGACACGGCGTTGGAGTCCCCACTGACGATGTCGCCGGAGTAGGACGTCGCGTTGCCTACAATCGCTGCCTGGGCGATGAAGCTGATTGTGGTGAAGCTGTGACGGGTCTCAGCGCGCACGATCACCCCTTCTGTCGTACGGCGCCCACATGAATCATGTGTTGACTTGCGGACAGCACCACTCACAGAAAACAGATCCCAACGGTGATCACGTGGATGAGGACGAGGGAGTACACCTTGTCGTTGTTCGGCGCCGGGGAGGCGCGGTACGAATACCGGACGGCGTAGGCGTGATGGACCCCCGCAGCGAGCACGAAGCTGAAAGCTAGGCAGGCGTGTGGTCAGCCAGGGACGGAAGCGGATTGAGATTAAGTGGAGGAGCACGACTACGACTCGACAAGGACGTCGCTCGAAGCTGCAAGCTCGAGTAGAGACGCTGCGAATGATCACGCCGCCGGTCGCCCCCCCTGCGACTCACCGATCACCGACGTCACAGCCACCTTGGAAAGGTTCTGGGAGATGTCGGTCGGGATCTCGAACCCAAAGTAGTCGTCAGGTATCTGCCATTGACAGCCTCGCTGGATACACCCGAGCTTGGCCGTGATGACCAGATTGGACACGTTGTAGCCACAGCTCCCTTGTGTGAGCTTACTCCGCTGGGGACATGACACGGCCGCGACCACCTCAGGATCGTGACGTGGACCCGCGCAAGCGTCGTCAAGACCCGCAAGACTGCATGAGTCCTCACTGACTCGCCAGCAGAGCAATCCCGGTCGATTCACTAGTCTTGCGCCGAGAACCGAATCTATCCCAATGAGCGTCGTTGAACGAGATAATCGCCACGCTCCGACTCACCGTCTCGCTCTGCGTGTTCACGCTCACGTACCAGACGCTATCCGCCCCGGCGAACGCGGTGATGGAGAGGAGGATAACCGCGATGAGCGGGTAGATGAGGTGGTAAGGGAGTCCGGTCGTTCGCGCTGGTTTGCCCATGGCGTGAGTAGAACTGACGACGTGAGTAGAGAAGACGCGATGCAACAGGCGAGAGACAGCGCGAACGTCAAGTTGTACACCTCATCTCAATCTGTCCACGGTGGGATAGAACGGTCGGAAGCCTTCGTAGGCGTCGGCGTCATCTGGGCGGAGTGGCTTCTGAACTCGCATAAAGGATGTTGAGAGAAAGGTTGGGCAGGTGCAAAGGGGTCAGGTCGCTTGATACCATACCCCGCTGAGGCGACGGGAGTCCAGCGTTCGCAGCGCAGCGCGTCCCGCCCGAACCCGAAGCGAAGCTCTCCTGAGCAGAGTGTCCTGCTCAAATGCTCAAGGTGATGGTGGCACGGCCGAAGGTGTGATGTATGCATGTATTTGCATGTGGAGAGAATGAATGAATGAGCCAGTTGAATTGTAGGAAATCTCGACAACGTCAATCCGACGGAAACCTGGGCACTCGCGTGTCGTCGACGTGGAGCCAGAGCCGCTTGCTCTATGGGATTTCGACACAACTATTCCAGCTCTTCACTCCTTCTTCCACATACCACCCCCTAGGTCAAGATGAGACTCTCCCTCTCGCTCTCAGCGGCCGTGCTCGGTCTCGCATCTTTGGTGCGGGCGAGCAACGTGATTGACCTCGACACCAAGAATTTCGACAAGGTACGGCGCACAGCGTCCCCTAGCGACGCGCGGCGGACTTGACTGACTGGTTCAGATCGTTGGAGGTAGCAAGGGCGGTTCGCTGGTCGAGTTGTGAGTCCTCTGCTGTGATGGGCAGGACGGATCGTGCTGATGCATCGTGCAGCTTTGCGCCGTGAGTGAACGTGAACGCGGACGCCGATTTCGACGAGACGAGGATCGCGCGCCGCTTGCTAATCCGCAATAGATGGTGTGGACACTGCAAGAACCGTGAGTCAGATACACTGCTGCAAGAGTCGCTCAGCGTCTGCATTCCATCTCACCACTGACCACTCTCAGTCGCCCCGACGTGGGAGCAGCTTGCCGATGCTTTCCCATCAGTGAGTGGTGCCAGCTGTGGCTGCCTGGGGTGGGGAGCGTGCTGAATAAGCCCAGGACAAGGTCGTGATCGCCAAGACGGACGCGGATGGTGTCGGTCGCGAGCTCGGCACTCGATACGGTGTCACCGGTTTTCCCAGTGAGTCCACGGCTCTACACTTCTACGCTTCTATTCCATGGATGCCGCGGCGCATCGATGCTCACGCAAATGCAGCGCTCAAATGGTTCCCCGCCGGCTCAACCGAGGCCGTCGACTACACCGGCGGACGTGATCTCGACTCACTCGCGGCGTTGTGAGTGCTGAAATCTTCCACTGAACATAACAGAAGATCACGAGACGACGCCGTCGCTGACTGTATCCCCAGTGTCACCGAGAAGTCCGGCGTCAAGTCCAAGATCAAGCCTCCCCCGCCTCCGGCTGCTGTCCAGCTCGACTCTAGCAACTTTGCCGATATCGCTTTGGACGAGTCGAAGAATGTCCTCGTGGCCTTCACTGCTCCTTGGGTGAGTCTGACGGCGTGATGGCTCTAGATTGTTACCATCACGGACCCCCGCACAGACTTCTCGTACATCTATATCTATCTCTATCTCTATCTCCCTGCGCCGCGCCGCGCCCTGTTATCTCCTCCTCGACCCCCGCTGAACCCCCTCGCAGTGCGGCCACTGCAAGAACATGAAGCCCGCATACGAGAAGGTTGCCCGCGCCTTCCTGCCCGAGACGGACTGCGTCGTCGCGCAGATGAACGCCGATGACGAGGAGAACAAGCCCATCGCGTCAGAGTATGGGGTCCGGTCTTTCCCCACCATCAAGTTCTTCCCCAAGGGCGCGGACAAGGAGCCGGTCATGTACAGCTCTGGTCGTAGCGAGGAGCAGTTCATCGAGGTGCGTTGAGTTTGGGTCTGGGTTTGGATCTGAATCTGGATCTGGGCCCACTGAATGATCTGGGCTTCGTAAACGATTACATCACTCCGTCCCTCTGCATTCTGGGTATGATTTCCGCTTGTGAATATGCTGAAGCCGCTCGGAACAGTTCCTCAACGAGAACTGTGGTACCCACCGATCGGCGTCCGGTCTCCTCACCGAGGCGGCAGGCAAGGTTCTCCCCCTCGACAAGCTCGCTTCCAGCTTCTTCACCGCCAGCCTGCCCGAGCGCCCCGCCATCCTCGACGAGGCCAAGAGCTACCTCGCCTCGCTGAGCGGCGTCGAGAAGAAGGTCAAGGACTCGGCTGCGTACTACGTCAGGGCGATGGAGCGTATTGTTGAGAAGGGCGAGGCGTGGCTCACCAAGGAGCAGGCTCGGTGAGTGTGGAGAGTAATTTGGGCCTCCTCGCTACGGTTCCTATCCGCCCCAAAGCATGTCCCGCTCTACTGCCTTTGGATGGTCGCCGTCCTCGAAGCTAGATGGCAGATGCCGACACTTGGGCAACGCTGAGAATCCGCAGTATCGCCGGCCTCCTCGCCTCGCCTTCTCTCGCCCCGACCAAGCTCGACGAGCTCAAGATCAAGGCCAACATCCTCTCCTCCTTCGCCGTGCAGAAGATCACGGACCTGTACGAGGCCGCGGAGGAAGCTGTCGAGGGCGCGGGTCAGGTCGTCTACGAGGCAGCCAAGGACGCGGGTCACAAGATCAAGGCGGAACTGTGAGGAGGACGCAGGTTGCGCGCCGGGGAGGGAGGGGTGGGGCGGGGAGGCGAGGTGAGGCGAGGTGAGAGAAGGTACATAAAAAATGGCGCTCTGGAGGATGCTTGACGCGAGGATGCTTGGCATTCGCTCTTGTCAGAGGGGGGTGGAGGAGCAGTAGCATCGAAAAACAGTGTCAATCATGCATCGATTCTGCACAATGCCGCATGAGTCACCGTAGGAGAGACTCTGTGACCAAAGGTTGAGGTAAAGGTGCCACACTTGCCTCGAAGTGACCATCCGGCTTGCGCGTCGCCGCGATGATGCTTTCAACCTCAAGGCCCGCTACTGAGTCTCTACTCAAACTTCTCTTCCATCATCTCTCCTTACTCGCATCACCTGCATTGCCATGTCGAACGCACCGGAGAAAGAGGTCACTCCAGCTGTCGCTGACGGGTCCGAGAAGAAGGCGGACGGGCAGGAGGAGAAGGCGTCTGCACCGGAGGATGTCCAGCTCAGCGTTGAGGAAGGTTCGTCCTCTCGCTTCATCATCGTCTGCTCAGCTCCTACCAATCGCGACTGCCCCAGTTCGGCACATGCATAGTCTGGCCTGGGGAGGCGCAGTGTAGAAGAAGTGCCCACTTCGAGCTCCCTGCTCGCAGCTTGATGCTTCGGCGATGATCGGTCTTTTCATAATCGTTGGGACCCGCTGACGCAGCTCAGAGATCTTGCTCAACCTCACCTTGATCGGCAGAGCAGTGACGACCATTGAACCCCGATTTACCATCCGTGTTCTCCGCCAACTCACCACTCTGCGGAAGCGGCTGACAAAGTCGGCGCTCAAGTCGACGCTAGACCAAGCATTCCCGAAAGGCTGTGAGCGAGCCCTTCCGTCCCGCACCATCCACTTGTCCTCTTGCCCAGTCTCCTTCCACTTGGAGCAATACTGATCCGGCGTGCTGGCGTGTTGTAGCCAAGACGGGCCAGTCTCTCATCGCCAACACGATTTTCGATGGTCTTCCCACATCACCCGCCGGTTCTGGCGGTATGGAAGTCGATTCCGCCCCGGCCGAAGAACCGAATGGCACAGCAACCCCTGCTCCGTCCGGGAAGAAATACTCTCCCCCCGTCGACTCGTCTACGCAGGACCTCCTTCCGGAGTGTGTCGTCTACCTCCGCCTGCTCCTCATCCTCGCGAACCTCGATGCTGGTCGGGTGGAGCAGGCAGGCGCGTTCGCGATGGAGACGGCCGAGATCATGAGCAAGGCGAATCGCAGGACGATGGATCAGCTCGCTGGCAAGGTGTGGTTCTACCTCGCCAGGGCGTATGAGCTTCAGGGCAAGTTGGCGGAGCTTCAGCCGTGAGTCTCGCTACGCTCGCTATGGACTTCGACCATCTCACATGAGCGCCGGCGGGGCGTTTCGAGCTGATCGGGATATAGCCGTCTGCTGGCGACTCGTCAGACAGCACACTTGCGGAAGGACGAGACTCTCGAGGTGAGCTCAGTCACTCTGTCATCGGCCTCAGTACCGGTCGCACCTCCACTGACGAACCCAGTGCACCGTCATGAACCTCCTCCTCCGATCGTACCTCGCTCAGCACCAGTACGACCAGGCCGACAAGCTCATTGCCCGTTCCGTCTTCCCCTCTGGCGCCAACCAGGCGCAGACAGTCCGGTGGTTGTTCTATGCAGGACGATTGCGCGCCGTTCAGCTCAACTATGCCGAGTCGAGGGATTACCTCCAGACGGCGATAAGGAGGGCGCCGAAGGACGAGGTGGCCCCGGGTTTCGTTCAGATCGTGAGTGTCAGAAGCAGAAACCAGACGTGTATCTGGGAAACTGGTCGGCAGGCTGACGGGGACTAGATCCACAAATACTACATCATCGTTGTGCTGTTGACCGGTGTGATACCCGACCGGGCCATGTTCAGGAAGCCCGTCCTCAAGCAGGCGTTGGTTCCGTACTTTCAGATCGTTCAGGGTGAATCACGTCGAGCTGTAAGGCGATAGACTTTCGCGCTGACTCATTCAGCTGTTCGCGTTGGCGACGTCACGGCCTTCCAGAAGGCATTCACCACGCATGAGCAGACCTTCCTTGCCGACTCTACCCACTTCCTCATCCTCCGACTCCGCCATTTCGTCATCAAGACCGCCCTCCGAACCATCACCCTCGCCTACTCGCGCATCTCGCTCCGGGACGTGGCGCTCAAGCTCCACCTCGACTCGGAGGAGGACACCGAGTACATCGTCGCCAAGGCGATCAAGGACGGCGTTATCGATGCGACCATCGACCACGCGGGAGGGTTCATGCAGAGTAAGGTCGCTAGGGACGTCTATGAGACGGACGAGCCACAGAAGGAGTTCAACCTCCGAGTGGACTTTTGTACCCAGGTCTACAAGGAGAGCGTGAGGGCTATGAGGTATCCCCCGAACGCGCATCGCAAGGGTGAGTGGGCACAAACAGAGTCTTGCGACCACGGAGAAGTGACGGACTGGCCACTGATCGTGTTTTTCCAGAGCTCGACTCGGCGGCCGACGCGAGGGAGAGAGACAGGGAGATTGCGCAGCTCATCCAGGAGAACGACGCTGAGGACGATATGGATGAGCTCTAGACAACGCGGAGGACCATGTAGACAGCAATGCAAACGAGTAGTGCTGCTCTGTCCATCTGCTCGGTGAAGGGAATCCTGTAGGCTGTTCTGATCGGGCGGCGTAACTTTGGGCCTTGCCGAAAGCCGAGAGCCACGAATGCTCGCACCTCGGTCGACCCACCGGTAAGGTCTTTGTCCGTTCCCATCTTCACATTGTCTTGTAGCTTTGTCGCTTTGTCATCTGCGTTCCTTCAACCTGCATGCTCGTCCGGCCACCGAGTCGGCCGCCGAACTCCACTGCATGGTCTTGTCAAGCACTGCGGTGGAATGGTAGTCGGAGTGGGGCTACGGGGCGGGGTGGGGGCCAAGGCGGGGCATTGATGTCCCGGTCAGCTGACCGGCGTTCACAACCGCCAAGTGCTCGGCAATGGCAGCCAGGTTAACTCATCTCACACTACTCACTGCCTGAATAGCCTGAGCTACCCGGGGAAACTGCGGACACGGAGAAGCAATGTGCCGACTACTCCTGCGCCCAGAGTACTTATTGCTTCGGCGTGAGTTGGCCAGTTCAACGCTTCGACGCTTCGAACTGTGCTCGGTCACACGGGATTCTGTGACCTTTGACGTGCGCCCTAGCACTTCCCTTCCACTCAGTACTCATTCTAGCTGAACCATCGACCATGACGACCCCCGCAGACCTCAAGCGGGCGCTCCTGGACCCGCCCATCGAGTCCCGACCCGAGGTCCGATGGTGGCTCGCTGCAGCATGCCACACCGACGCTACCCTCCGCAATGAGATTGAGACAGCCCACTCCCTCGGGTTCGGGGGGATGGAATTCCTCGCGATGCCAGAGGCGAACATCGACCTGCCGCGATACGGCTGGGGCTCTGAAGAATGGTTACATGACTCGAAGCTGATTGTGGAGGAGACGACAAAGCGCGGGATGAGTGTGAGCTTCACCTCGGGCGCGAATTGGTCGAATGCGAATCTGCCTACCATCGATCCGGAGCATCCTGCCGCGGCAAAGGAGCTCGACTACGTATATGAGGACATCAAATCCGGCGAGACTAGGAGCGGGACGTACCAAGGATCGACCTCAAGGCGCTGTTCCGAAAAGGCGAGGACCACCCGTTCGACAAGCCGGCCGAGGTGAAGGGGCAGTCTTTGGTAGCTGTCGTAGCGGCGCGGATTGCGAACAAGGACGGGGAAGGGAACGCAATCTCCCTTTATCCCGAGACAATCGATCTGAGCAAAGACGTCGCCGGCGAGGCTCTCGAGTGGACGGCACCTGGCGGGCATAATGGAGACCGAGACCGAGGCGAGTGGCGCCTCTTCTACTTCTGGATGCACGGCACCGGTCAGACAGCTCAGCCCTCGAGCTCCGTGAACTACACGGTCAACTACATGGACCCGGACGGCTGCGAGGCGCTCATCGACTACTGGAAGCGCGTCGTCTTCACCCCCGACCTGCTGCGGACCCTGTCGCAGAACGACAGGGCGCAGATGTACATGGACTCGCTCGAGCTCACCTGCCACGGCGCGGGCGGTCTGTTCTGGGGCCACACCGTCGAGGCCGAGTTCAAGAAACGGCGCGGATACTCGGTCATCCCTTACCTTCCCTTCCTCGTACGTGTCACCCGCATGATGGCCTGTGACTCCACTTTCACCTACGAGCCGAGTACCTCGGGCACCTCGGGAGAGACAGCCATCGACAAAGTGCGGTTCGACATCGTCAGCACATTCACCGATCTCTACATCGAAAACATGCTCCGACCATTCCGGGCGTTCCTCAACTCTGTCAACGTCAAGCTCCGCTCGGAGATCAGCTACGGCCTCCCCTTCGAGCTCAGCAGACCAGGCACAGAGGTCGACGGGGTGGAGACCGAGTCGCTCGAGTTCGCTTCGCAGATCGACGCATACCGCCTTTTGGCGGGTGTGGCGCACTTGTTCGGCAAGCAGTACTCTTCGGAAACAGGAGCCACGACCAGGAACTTCATGCTCAACCAGCAGTTCTACGACCAGATCATCAACACCCAGCTGGCCGTGGGGTGCACCAAGACCGTCCTGCACGGATGGGCAAGCATGGCGGGTGCCGAAGGTACCCAGTGGCCGGGGCACGAAGGGATGTGGCCGATGTTCAGCGAACGATTCGATTATCGCCAGCCGGGCTCAGAGTTCTACGGTCTGTGGTGCAAAGCCCTCGGTAGGACTCAGCACGTCCTGCGACAAGGCAAGCCGCGCATCGACGTAGGTATACTCAGGACGGACCATGCAACCGACAACCTAATTGGCTTTGCGACTCGCCGGGAGGACGGGACGAGGATCTCAGACGAAGAGGCTTACGGCAAAATGTGGATGAGGAACCGCGAGAACCATTGGTGGCAGGATCTCGGTATGCAGGATGCGGGATGGACATACGAGTTCTTTGACGGACAGCTCCTCAGGGATCCGAGGGTGAAGATGGAGGGGGCGATGGTGCAGCCTGAAGGACCGGGATATCAAGCGTTGATCATATATCAATCGGCTCTGGTACGTTGCGTGTCTGATGGTCAAGTCGCTTCAGTCTCAGTGTTGTGCTGATGAGCATCTTAGAACCCCGATGTGGCCAAGCACGTTCTCGGCTGGGCTCGGGCGGGGCTCAGAGTCCTGCTAGTTCACAACACCAGCGAGGTGAAGTATCTCGCCGAGAACAAGTTCTTCCACTACCCGACAGCCGCTTCCAGGACGCAGGGACTGGATGGGCGTGACGCCGAACTGGCCAACACCATCGAGGAGCTACTCAAGCTACCCAACGCAGCGGAGATCAGACACCAGGCCGAGACGGTTGAAGCGCTCCGACGACTGGGTGTTCGCGGGCGAGCCGAATTTGAGGGACCGAACCAGAGCGTTGTCAGCCACCTGCGAGAGGACGGGCAGAGGTCATATCTCTACCTGTATCACTTCCTGTACGAGAATGGCGAGCCGACCGATCTCCGAGTCTCTCTCGAAGACGAGGGTGCCATCCACCGGATCGACACACAAGCCGGCTCGATCACCCTCCACCGCGCCTCGAGAGCTCGTGAGGGTCGAACGACGCTTGACGTAGGGCTCTCGCCCGGCGAGACAGCGCTGTTCATGCTCGACCGCGCGGTCGATCCGAGATCACTCCAGCCCGCGATCCTCTCCGCGCACACGGCCGCCAAGCTGTCAGAGTGGGACTTGACCGTTGAAAGTTGGGATGCAGGTGATATCGAGGTGATCACAGAGGACCGGGGGCTGGGGTATGTCTCGACGGAGCACAAACCGCGTGCGGCCATCACCAAGATCCAGGTCGGCAAAGTCACGTCATTACTCCCCTGGTCCGCCTTACCGCAGGTAGGACCGGGGGTATCTGGCACAGGCGAATACCGCACACGTTTCACCCTCGATTCTTTGCAACCCGACGCTCGGCACATCCTCGACCTCGGGTCAACTTGTGGCGGTCTAGGGTCGGTCAGCGTCAATGGCAGCGCTCCGCGGGGGTTCGACACGTCTGCTCCCAAGGTTGATGTCACCGACCTGGTGAAAGAAGGTCAAAATGAGGTTGTCGTCCGCGTCTCTTCGTCTCTGAACAACCGACTTCTCGCTCGGGGATATTACGACGGCGAGCAGCATCCTCTGATGAAGGCCCTCGGGGAGTGGAGATCTCAAGAGGAGAAGAACCCCGTGAGACAGTACGGCCTGGTCGGGCCAGTTGTGTTGTCGCGGGAGACCTGGGAATAGTTTTGAAGCAAGAAGACATCGTAGAGCAATGATATTGTACATGTTCATGCTGTCTAAATGAATGCGAGTAAACAAGTTGTGCGGAACGAGGGAGACAATGTCGCCCGTGCCAGATGCAGCTCATGTGTTCGACGATACGCTGAACGAAGCCTTGGTGAGCCCGTTATCACCCCACCCAGCTGTTGCCCGTCCCTGCACCCTGGAATGTACTTTCCCTCCTCGCGTACTCCGTCGTCGCCGCCGAGAACTTGCGGCCCGAGTACACGCTGTTCGCCTGGGACCCGCCCCCGCCCGCGCGCCCCACCACGGACCGGGGCGAGGACTGATATGAGGTGGTAGATCCCTGCCTTTCCCTCCCCTTCTTGCTTCGCGGGGTGGTGGGCTCCGCCCTGCTCGATCTCCTTGATCTTCCGCCCGGACTTTCTGGCCTCAGCGCCACGCTCAGAGCCGGCGGCGAATCGACATGCTGTCTCCCCCAAGGAATGCTGTTCCTCCTCTCCGCGAGCCTGCCGTGGCTCGGGCTGGACCACTCGGACGAGACCGGCTGCAGAGCGACCGAACTCGTATTTGGCATGGTGCCGATGGGGGTCATTGATCGCGAAGGCAGAGCGAGGGACTCGGTAGACAGATTGACCTGGTCGTACTGCTCGTACTGATCATACTGGTCGTGGTAGAACCCAGTGGACGTCTCGCCAGGTAGAGTGTGATGAGCCGTTCGACCCGGAGCGAGTTTTGTCTTGCCCGTTCGAGGCTTGAGGGTCGCGATGACCTTGCCGTCATGCTCTGTGCCGTTGCCGTGTTTGGACCGCTTCGACTTGGATTTGGACTTGGATTTTGACTTGTTCGGGGTGAGCTGGGTGTTGGAGCCGGAAGCAACGTCGGAGAGCATTGGGCCGACATAGCCTTCCGGTACGGATACCGAGTCGGCGCCGACCCAGCCGGTGTATGGCTTTGACCCGTCCTCGTCTTCTCCCACACCTGCACCGGCACCGGCAGCCAACACTGCCCGTCGACGACGGGTCACGCGGTATCGCCAGAAGATCAGCCCACATATCGCCAGGAAGACGACCGCGCCAACGGCAATCCCAGCGATCGCCCCGGCCGATAGTCCGCCGGACGAGGCGGGCTTGCCGGAGGCGGTGTAGACCCGGAGCGAGTTGATGGACCAGTATGCCTCGGAGAAGGCGGTGGGGTTGCTCTGGACAAAAGCAGAGCAGCTCGTCGTGCTGGGACATCCCGATTGGGCGTACGTCGACGTGACGCTGATCTTGTCAATTTCAAGACGGCGTGCAGGGCCAATAGAAGGCTTATAGACGCACTAGTCCCCGCAGAAATCAATGTTGAAAACAATAACGTGATTTCCAAAATCGCTCTTGCAAGAGGGCACCGACAAGTTGGCCCCGGGAGGTCCCCATGCCTCGACGTTGGTTGTGGTGGTCGTGCCGTCCTGAGGTATCGGTCAGTATAAACACGGGAAGCATAACAGCAGGGATGCCAACGAGGCAGCGAACGACAGTCCACTCACCTTGACATCCGCCGGGACACTGGACGAGTTGCGAGGCCAGTAGTAGATGTAAACTCCTCCCGAACTACCCTGTCAGCCTAGACCTGGCCCGATCGATCTCATCGCTTTCCTCCTCTCTTCCCCCTCGCCCCCAACTTCCTTCGCCTCGATCTACACTCACTTCTGCACGTCTCTCCACATGGCGTACCATCCCCCTCCCCCGGTGTTGACCCCCGCACCAAAGCTGTCCACGCCGTAGGTCGTGTTCCCGCCCAATTCCACTCCGCAACCCTCATTGTTGTTGAGATACGCATCGCAGACGGTCGAGCCCACCGTGCCGGTCATGTACGCCCCGGTGTTGAGCTGGCAGTTGGTCGACAGGTGCAGGGAGGCGGTGTCCCTCCGGAGGGGGCTGGTAGGGGAGATGTTGTTGGTGAGATTGCCGGTCGCGTTCCATGCGGTCGAGTAAGGAGAGGGAAGAGCATTGGCGCCTTCGATGATGTCGATCTCGCCGCCAGAGGGCCAGCCGTTCTCAACAACAGTCCAAAACGCCGGCCACTGCTTCGTCAGCATGCCACCCACATTCTCATAGGATGGTGCTGGTCCCGAACCCCCCGACAACGGGAGGTGAGTGTCAACGTACCGTCCCACAGCCCACCGGCAGATGATTCAGATCCAAGATGTACACCCCCTGCAGCCCATGTCAGCCATTCCCCCCCCGTGTTCTCGTTCAAAGGATTGTGCGAGTCCCTCTCTCACTCACATCGCCGTATTCGTCCTTGCTGGTTATCCGCACGCTATCTCTTCCCCTGCCCGTCGCGGTAGTCTCCGCATTTGCCCTCATCAAGAAGCTCCCGTCCGACATGACACTCGCAAGGCCTTCCGACTGCGCCGTGGACATGCCGACGTAACTGAGTACGTGTCAGAGGACCATCATGGCCTCCGTAGGACGGGGACCGCTTACTTCACATATCCACCTGAAGGATCGGCATCGGTAAAGTAATCTGAAGCAGGTGAGCGACAATCCCTTCCCTTCGGCTCGACCTCGTCGAGTGCTTTAGTGCGACGCACTGAAACGGTTGAAGAAGTCATTGCCCGTATACGATGCCGCGAGCTTGAGGGTGGAGGCCGAGGTCATCATCGTCACTCCTGCGGTGGTGGTGCTGCTCGACTGGGCCACGGATCTCGAGGCAGAGGCAAGCAGCACCACGGCCATGACACCGACATCTCTTGACGAGCGCATGGTGACCGAGCTGCCGTTCGTCGTTCCGTACCAGTCCACCGCTGACTTCTCTTCTTCAAGATACGTGGTACGTCGAGGCAGAGCACGCAGCGACGTAGCAGTCCTCGTTTGTCGGATCCCACAGAGTGACAAGGGGTCGAGAGCAAGATAGCAGTCCGATTATTAGATGATATCCCGTTGTCCGATACAGTTGTTCTTTGTCGGGACCTCGTTGAATGTCGATCGGTATGGTAAGATGTGCATTTATGAGATCAAGCCCCCGCCCCACATCGTCAATTAGACGATCTCGTCTATGGTTTACCTGAACGCCCCCGGCCCTACCGACGTCGGCGTTGCCTCGTGGCTCGTTTCGGCCCCAGGACGAGATGCACCAGTCCAGTCCGGCTGTTCAACTTTCCAGCCGTCCAGCTAGGCAGGGCCCAACTAGATTGCCCGCCAGCCAGTGTGAGGAGGCGTCGTCCTGGGTGAGCCGTCATACCTGTTTCAGCTCGGTCGAGAGATGGGAGACTTTGGGGGCCGGGCCCACCCACTCCACTATCTCAGGATCAGGACATGGCAATGGTGAGATACCACGAGATTGACCCTTTTCGATGGACATGCAGCGTCGCCAGCGAGGTGGAGACCGGGGGGGTTGTTAGGGCGAGAGGTAAACAGATCAGAGTTGGCAGGATGGGGCAGCAGCTTCGCCGGAAGTGGAAGTGGCAGAGCAACTTTCAAATCAGGCACAAAGAGGCGGCGGCAGCCATTTTGCTAGGTGATCGACCAGGCCCTCCTCTAATTCCAATCTTTGACCAATTTCAAAGTATGCATATCTCCGCTCTTGGCCTCTTGCAGGCAGCAGGATCGACCAGGACGACTGGTCGACTCAAGCCTAGAACGAAATCAGAGTTGTTCAAGCGTTGCATAGGCAGCAGAAGATTATCTACGAGAGCGCAGGGGGGGCCCGGAGGGAGAAAGATATCGCGCCGTATATACTGGGGTATCTGGATGAACTCGGTTGGAAAGCCCCTAGAGAGTTGGGGTGGCGAGTGACAGTCAACTGAACAAGAGTAAAGAACTGAACAAAGAACTGAGCAAAGTCTACAGTCAGTCCAAGAAGAGAAACCCTGGTCTAGATGAACCCAAAAGATATTCACAGCAGATGAAGGAAAACGACTACGCAAAGTCCCCATAAACAAGAAGCGTCCCAAGAGAAAGGTGAAAGGCAAGTGAACATAGAGGTGTCGATTTACAACGCACGCGAGCAGCAGAGCCAGAGCTGGCCATCGCTTTCGGGAAGAGAGAGGAACCGAGCATTACCGAGGAAGAGAGCGGACATCGGCCGACTCATTGGTTGTACGCGTGACCGCCAACCTCGACCGAGTGCGAGGGGTCGTAGTTATAGTTCGACCCCGGAGGAGGAGGGAAGGGGAAAGATGGTCGATGCCTGTGGAACGAGTGTTAGCAATGAGAACGGACGGGATACCGGCCGGGTAGCTCACCATCTCTGTGGCTGCCATGAGGCGGGGTCACCACCCTCGCTGGCTTGGGACGAAGACTTTTCCATCTTGACACCGTTCTCGATCGGCGGGGCCAACATGCCGTCGTTCTGGTAGGAGTGACCAGAGAAAGGCATGGCGAACATCGGTTTGCCGTCAGGGCCGAGCGAGGTGGGCGACGGGTGGCCCTTTCCGGGCGAGAGAAGGGGTCGTCGGTAGGGATGGTGGTGCACGCCGTTCTGAGGTGACGGAGGAGGGTACCGCGAGTAAGGCGAACCGTTACTCGGGGTCTTCTCAAGCAGAGCAGTACCGTCGCCCTTGATGCCGACGACGCCCTCAAAGTACCCGTTCACGCCATCTCCGGAGCTGTGACTTGTCCGGGCGGAAGCAGGGCCCGTGTTGGCAAGAGCCGGGTCGATGACAAGAGGTTCGTCAAGCGAGACAGACACCTCGCCCGCCGAGCCACGTGTCATCTGCTGGTGAGGAAGGTCGTTGGGCGTGACGATGATTTGCGAGTTGTCGGAAGGCTGACGAGGCGGCAGAGTCGTCAGAGGCGGCGGGGCCGACGGGTGCGAGTACGACATGTGATTTGACGACGGAAACCCCTGCGATGGGGTGTTGGTGGGCGAGATCTGCTCGGGGGGAGTCGGAGGAGATAACGCCGGGGGTTGCGAGTTGATGGGATACATCGGCGCTGCACAAGTCAACATGCCGTCCGACCGACAAAACAAGGACAGTGACTGACTGATAGGGGCCGTCGCGCCGTCTTCACCACGGCAACCCTTGACAAGCCAATGACGCCTGAGAGCGTCTTTTCGAGAGAACCTGTGCGTGTCAGTAGACTGATGCGCCAATCAGCGACACGGAACTCACGTCTTTCCACACTTGTCGCAGCCGAAAGGCTTGACACTGAGATGTATTCTCTTGTGACGCTTCAAGTCGTGGTTCCGGTTCTGCTCACGTCAGCCCATACTCTCGACATTTAGTTGACGGCACGCCACGTACAAAGCTCTGAACACATTCGTCGCACTTGAAAGGGCGGTCGACCAGCGGCAGCCTGTTGGCGAACGAGTAACCCAGACTCGGACCTTGCCTTCCGAGGTCCATGCTCGACATGCCCTCGCCCATGGCCGGGGTGGTGTTGTGACGCGCGAGGTGGGGGTGGGTCGGCGGCGGGTGCCCGACAAGGGACGGAGCTGACATGGACGGAGGGTAACCTGGGTAGCCGGGCGCGTAGTTTGAAGGGTACGAGAGCGATCGAGGCATGTCCGCGGCGGTGGGCTGACCGTAAGGCGCTGCGTAGTACGGCGCAGGGTACATCGGTGGGCGCTGGGGCGACTGAGTATGCGGGCTCTGCTGCATCGGGGGAGGGTATGGTCCCGAGTTCTGGCGGTTGAAAGGGTACGGCCCCGTCGTCGTGGGCGAAGGCTGAGCAGCGCCGTTGGCACCATTCACTGGACCGCTTGCGCCGCCAAGGCTAGGAGCCCGAGTGAGGGGAGCCTGCTGCGGGGACTGACGCGGAGATTCGCCGGAATAGGATCGGTACGCCATTGGTGCGCTACCAGGGTAAGAAGGGTAGCCGCCGTGTTGGTGAACGGGCTGGGGGGAGGTTGCTTGGACGGGTAGTACGGAGCTCCGTAAGGCTGCTGCTGATGCTGCGGCGGTGCGGATGCTGGGTCGGAGTGGTGCATGGGAGGGATGTTGGATGGTCGGGATGATCCTGGACCGGGCACGGAGGAGAGGGGTGGTGGCGCAAAAGCAAAGGGAGAGGCTGAGGTGGGAGGGGAGTTGGGAGCTTGCTGGGGGTAAGGCGCCTGATGATGATTGGGATGATGTTGGTTGTACTGGAGGATGAGAGATGAAGGAAATGGAAAAGAAGAGGGAAGAGTGTCAGCGGGCCGTGCTCGAAGAGGGACGGACGAGGCTAGACGAGAGTGGCAACGCCGAGATTGACGACAGGAAAAAGCACACGGCAACAGCAAACAAACAAAGAAGGAAGACGTGGAGGACGAGGAAGACGGGAGAGGGTTCAGGCGGACTGATTCGCCGTAGACAGAGCTGCGATGGACGGAGTGGTAGTAGAAGCAAGGTGATAGGGTACGCTTGACTCCACAGCATGACTCGTTGGCTGGAAGAGTGATGGCTTCGCTCGGGGCAAAAGAGTGGTAGACCAAAGGACATCCACAGCGACCCGTCTCATCCCCGTCACCGAGGTCGCTGTGGCCCCCGGACCTGGCCAGAAGGCCGATAGAAAGGCATCACAGAGCGGAACAGCGGGAAAGGCTCGGGCGGTTGCAAAGCGATCATGATGCGACGAGTGGAGCCTCTCCTCGTGTCTCTCTCTCTCTTTCTGTCTGTCCTCTCCGTCTGCCCGTGCCCCACTTGGCTGCCGCCGGGCCGACATGTCCACAACTTCCTCTCTCCCTCTCGAATAGATGCAGAAAAGGCAACATCACACCCCGTTTCAAGACGTGATGACAAGTTCCTTGATGATCCAACCCAAGAACGAGGGAGGCACACCACCAACCCCTGCTCTGCCTCTCTGCCTCATCGCGAAGCGGCTGGTGGCACCACGCCGTGGCCCTTGCCCTCGAACGTATCCGGAATTCGCAAGGATCAAGGAAGGGAGAACGGGGCGAGCGGAAGGGAACACAGACCACAGACTCACCTCGTCACGACGTTCTCGCGCCTCGAGTCTGTCCTCGTAGACTGCCTGCTGCTGGTATCCCCCGTGCTGCTGATCGTTCATCTCGTTCGTCTCCCAATGGTACTCTCGCTCTTCTTTCGTGAAGAATCTTGACGGTTGGTCAGCAAACACGAACGAGCGGCATCGATATTCAAGGGGGGCGGGCGGCATTGTAGCCACTCACTCACTCGCTCGTGAGCCGATGCGGATCAATTTATCGCTTCGCCTGCCGACAGCCAGATGTCGAACGATGGATTGATATCGATATCGTCCCGAGTAGGTCGTTCTCGTTCACGAGATTCGTGTTGCAATGTCAACAGCTGAAGGAATGATATGAAGACCGGACGAGGATATCGAGCAGGTCAACGTAGAGGTCGGGGGTTTGTTGTTCCTCGGTGGGTCGCGAACGGAAGTCTCGAATATGACAAGGAGGTTCTAGGGAAGGCGGAGTTGGGACCTGGTCCGGGTTTCCTGGTCGAAAGAGGTGAGTTTTGGATTGGACGAATGTCTCGGATTCCACACGAGAAAGTCTGAGATTGTGGGGAGGAGTACGGAAGACAAAGAGACGAGAAGAGCGAGGAGAGACAGAGAGGGGGGGGAGGGGGAGGTGTGTCGAGATGGGGGTGAAAGGCGATGGTTGGTCGGGACGGTGGGTCGGTCGTTGTACTCAATGGCTTGTCTGGGATTGTGTGGTCCGAAAGGCCCGTCTCGTGTCGCCGAGGTGCAATGTTGCGAAGGGGAGGGGGGGGGGGGGCAACCGGAGAGGGGTGACTGGGACCTGTCGCATCGGACGGGCAAGGGGAGGGATGTCAGGAGAAGAGGGGAAAGACACGGCGGGGCAGGAGGCAAGAGCCGCTGACGGAATTCTGCGCACGTCGTCGCCGTCGTATGCCGACCCGCCGCGACCTGCGTGAGTGTCGTATTTTCTCTTTTTTTTCTCGGTCCCTGGACTGGTTTTTTTGTGCTAGTTTAGGAGATACGGGGCGATCGTAGGCCTGGAAGGCAGCGAACAGAGCGGTTAGACGCGTGGATATCGTGCTACCGCCCGGAACCACACCCCCTGCTTTGTCTTCCTCCTCGTCCTCTTCCTGGCTCCGGCCATGTCCAATCGCCCTTAGGCTATCCCTCACCGGTTGAGTTGGGCGACGACGCGCATCCCAACCCATCTGCAGTCGCGAGTGGGGACGAGAGCGGACGAGATTCATGTTCAGGTACAAGGGCAAAGAGATCGATGCCGGCAGCAGGTCTCGCGGGAACCACCTTGTTGGTCTGCCCTTCGAGCCATATGTCCTCTGGCCACTCACAATCTCGACAATGTCTGCCCTGGTTCCTAGCGGGCTGCCAAAGCTTGTTACCGCGCCTCTCCTCGTGGAAGCAGCCCGTCCGAAAGGTTCGCGTTTTTCGTCTCCTCTCGGGTCTGGGGCGGGGTGGATCCGCATACCGCATTCAGGCGTCTGAGCTGAGCCCTCTGCGTAGATGGCGCGGAGGCGAGGCGCCTCCCGATGGAGTCGAGCACGAGCTACTGAATCTCTCGCCAGGAACGGCCCGCTTCACTGCCCGCTGCCCGCGTTCTTCGAGCCCTTAGTTTCAAGACCGGCCTTTCGCTGGCTTGACGCCTTCCCGGTGTCTTCTCTGGCACCCGTCGGTCGCATTCTCGCATTGCAGCCGGCCGTACGAGTTCGTTCGTTCAGCAAGGGGACTCGCGCGTCCGGGGTCGACCTTACGATACCAAGCTGCGTCGTCGCTGACTACTGCTATTCCATTTCTTTCCGTGGGCATCGTAACATGCACAGGGATTACCGGTTTCGGTCGACATCTCGACCTTTTGTGTCGCTCAGGGACGGTGCTCTGACCAAAATGAGTTGCACCTGCACCTGTGCTGCAGTGCTGATAGTGGTAGCCAGTGCAGCTCGTGCAGCTCATGTAGCCTGCAGCTGGCCCAAACCGAATAACTCTGTCCTCCTACGTGCGCGTTATACCGTAATCATCCCGTGCTCGCCTTGCCTTGCAGCGCACGAAAAGAGATCTCGACTCGACTCTTCCTCGGGCCCACGTCTGTCACTCGACCAAAGACAGTACTCGCCTGGTCGTCGTCGACTTTGCGGATCATATAGTCGTGCTGTGCTTGTGCCCGACGGCCCGTCAAGTGACCTGGAAGCACAGCGAATTCGATTCTTCCGCTCGGATGGCAACAAGCAGTGTGGCATGAACTTGCACGTACTCAACTCTTCCGCACCGCACCGCACAGCACTACAGAAACGAAACAAAACGAAACAAAACGAAACGCAGATCACCAAGGCGAGCACTTAACTTTTTGACTTTACTGCGGGATGGATCCAGACTCGCCCTCTTCGTCGTGCTCAGGTCCGGGACATGTACAGGCACGGACTACGCAACTCCTCCCTCCCCCTCAACCTTTCGTTCTCCATGTCCTTTCCTCGCCTCTGTCTACGACAAAGACAACTCCGAAACGAGGACCAGGACGAAAGAGTCTGCTTCCCGTTCCTGACTGGCTTTCCTGGCGTGCTTACGAGTGCGATTCGCGAGTTCAGATCGTCGTCAATCCTCCCTGCTGTGCCACCAGTGCGGGAAGCTGACTTCTGGCGGGAACCCGTTCTCGTCCTATTACGACGGACTGGAAGTCGGGTGGGAAGAGTTGCCAAAAACGAGGGCGACAAGGGCGTGGTTCTCGGTCTCAGACTCTGTCCCTCCTGTACCTCGGATCGACAGTGCCCCGTACCTGTCTCGGCCAGTTTCGTGAATGGAGTTCCACTCTGCTGAGTATACGAGCCTATCACGGACCGAGTCCACGCGGTGTCCCATTGCAGCCATCCTTGAAACCGCGCAGGTCTGTCCGATGTGATCGGTCACAGAGCTTGACCTTCTGACATGATCAGATACGTCGGCCGGTATTGATCATTGCGGTGTTGAAGCGTTTGAAGCCGCCGCGTACCGCGCCCGCTCGGAGTTCGCGGGAGCACTGATTGGGTTCAGTGCGGACAGCACGGGGCCGATGGGGCTCGGTGGCACAGACCAGCCTCTCACGGTTGAGCAGGTAATCAACATTCCTGCGGACGCACGGAGCGAGGGGTGTGTGTGTCAGCGCGAGTGAACTCGTACTCGCACTGTACGAGTACTCGTAGATGAGACCGTTCAAAGTCCATCTTAACGCGACGCGACCCAGCCATTCCATGACGCGCTTCGCGCTTCGCGACCGAGTTGCAGCCCTGCATATTCACCCATCCATCCACCTCCGCAGTTGCCAAGGACATCCAGCACCAAATTCAGCTACTCGGTCCCGAATTGTGCCCTGTGCGCGTTCAAGGCCAGCCGTGTCTGTTCGCTCTTGTCCGGTGATCCCGTCCGATGGGATACCAGAAACGCCGTTGTTTTATTCAGCTTTACACTTCGAAAAGCCATGCAGCGGCCGGGGCCTGATCAACCCGACTGTCGAGTGGCTTGACCCACGATCCAGTACCGATGACAGTCGCCCGCCTTGGATCGAGACGGAATTGGTTACACATCGTGCAGACTTAGCTGCCAGCGCTGGAAACAGGTACGGACTGTCGTGTTTTAGGCGTGCACGAGATATCTGACAAAGTAAGTGAGTTTCCATTGCGTATGCAGAGGCGAAGGACAATTACAACGCGCCATACCTACTGTACGAGTATGGTACCGAGCCGAGTCTACTGTATCACATGTCCAGCGCCTCTCTATAGATAGGCCTTGCCGCGGGATAACACTCGTGCCGTGGCGACCACGTCTCGCCGCATTCCCGTATCAGCTGAACAGGACCCAGCTTTACTGACGCCAGAGCACAATATCCCACGTCGACGCCATGCCAAGATTAGGAGGGAGCGTGTGACGACGAGGCGCCGAGGCGCCGATCGTGGTCCCGTGGCGTCGCATTATTGCCGCCTAGTCAAAGCCACCGTGGGAGGTTTCACCTTCTCAGAGGTTTATCGGTATCGATAAGATATCACTGGGAAGCAGCACCACACTTCAAGAAGCCCAACGAAGGGCCGATCAGGGGGAACGAGATTTACTCAAGAAGGAAGGACAAAGGTCAATCTGGAAACGAAGGACTACGGCCGCAATGTAGGTTCCACTCTACTGGTAATGTTGCCTTCGTGGCGGGCCTCAAGCACAGACTTTTCCTGACATGCATATGCTCGTTCACGCTTGTTCTCGATCTTCTTCCAATTCCATGCTTTGACCTTAACCTCGTGATAGACACTTATGCAGGCTTCCTTACGCATCTAACACACCTCCGTGATGAGATGCGATGCCAACACATCCTGTTCCTCCGCCACAGCTAGTTGACATGTTTCAGCCTCATTTCTTTCCTTCCAGGAACCGGATACCGATCTCCTCCACTCACCTTTCAAGACAATATGGATAAACTCCCTCGCAACATCCGGCCTCGCCTTCTCCAAACTCCTCAGAGCCTCCTTGTCGAGTTTCCACAACAACCCGTCCCGCTCAGCCATGACCGTCGCGTTTCTAGGCGTGTCGCTGAGAGTGCTCAGATCACCGGCCATCGTCCCCGCGACCATCGTCTCCTGCACGAGTCGCCTGTGGTCGTCATAGGCATACGTCGCGCGCAGAGAGCCGATCTCGATCAGGTACAGGGCGTCGGCAGGGTCGCCTTGCTTCCACATGGTCTGTCCCGCCGTGATGGGCACCTGCGTGAAGTAGGGCAGCAGCTCCTTGAAAAGGTCAGAGGAAGCTTCGGTGTCCTTGACGTAGGCTCCGAGCGTCTGCAGTAAGAGTGGGAGCGGTTGTTTCCAGTCCGCCTCCGCCGGCTCAGGAGTAGCAGCTTCCGCATAGGCTGATACGGTCAGCGGACAAGCAAAAATAGGCAAGGAGGCCTAACTCACTTCGTGGCAACGTGTCACCTCCGGCCTTGGCCAAGTGAGTTCGTCTCGGGCTATTCTCGAACGACTCGGCGAGGGAGAAGGGTGGTCTGGCAATCTTCGGGAAGTCGATCTGCCTGGCAGACTCCACCTCGTTTGCCTTTTGATTCTCGTAGAAAGCAGTCCTGATGAGGGTCAATCGGATGTCGCGTCACCCTGCTGCCGGAGCCTAGTCACTTACAGATACGCGTTCTCCGTCCACTCGAGCGCATCGTTCAAACTCGCGAACACCTCAACCCGCACACCCTCCTTGTCGGACCACAGATCCACACTCTGCAGAGCCGTGCCGACCTGGCCTGTCGGCGCCGCCCCGCAGAGGATGAGCAAGACGTCCTTGGCTGCGAGCAGACGCTGCACGCGTACGAAAGCCTCGGCGCCAGAGAAGTCCAGGCCGTGCACGAGGGTGAGGTCGATGACGAGGAATCGGATAGGGTTGTGCTGCCATATGGCGAGGTCAAGCAGCTTGCGGATCTCGTCCTCGACTAGCGTGATGGTGCCGAAGAAGACTGAATTGGTTTCAGAAACGACCAGCGAAAAGGAAGAAGAGAGTCGACTACTCACGGAACCCCTGGAGTTTCATAATATAACTTTGTGAGCCGACTTGCTGGAGGAATGCTCGCTGGGGTCTCGGACGCCTGACGGTGCTCTTTGCCGTAGAGCCACTGAAGACCGCCCTGATCGCCCTCCTCCTCGAGTTCTGGACCACGAAGAACACGCAGGCGAGGATGATGCCGAACAGCAGTCCAATGACGAAGTCCCAAATCGTCATACCGATTGCGATGGCCCAGATTGTGATGTACTCGAGCTTGTTGACGCGGTTGCGCGTGTCCCAAACGGCTTCAATGGTAAGATCGATCCCGAGCACGAAGATAAGGGCGCCGACGAGGGTGACTGGGAGGTAGCCGATGATTGTCGGGCCGACGAGCATGATTGCCGCGGTGGCTATGGCGAGCATCAAGCCCGAGAGTCGAGAGCCGCCGCCACACCGGTAGAAGAGGACAGTGTTGACATAGGTGAGGTAGTTGGGTACAGTACCCGCCAAACCAGCAGCGAGGTTGGAGAAACCGTGTGCAACGAGCTCCCGGTCGAGCTTGACGTTGTCTTCTACGAGCGAGACGCCAAGCGCAGGGACATTCAGCGGGACGTGAAGGATGCCGAAGAAGACCAAGGCGAGTTGGGTGGGCATGGCCGCCCAGAATGCGCCCCAGTTGGTCTTTTTGAAGTCCTGCGACAGGTTGAGCGACTGCACGACTTTGCGCAAATTCTGCGCATGATACTCACGAAGAGGGTGTAGAACTTCCACCAAGCCTGGGTGTCTTTCCCCACATCAAAGACCCAACCTGACTCGCGCAACTCGTCAAAACTCCATCCGCCAATGGCCACGGTGATGTAGAAGATGATCGGGATGATGAAGAAGTAGGCCGGGAAGACGAGCTGATGATGGTAAAAGTGGGTGATGACTCTGAGGAGAATGGCCAGTAGGAGCGGGAGTGTCCAGAGGGCGATGACGTGTGTGGACTGGAAAAACAACTTGAGAGTCGCGAGGTTGTACTCGAAGCCTTCCTCCTTGAGGCCACGGGACACCTCGAGCCCGGTCTCGATGAGGAAGATGCCGACGCCGCCTATGCATCTGCGAAAGGCGTCAGCGACAGCGACGGTTTGCGGTCAGCAGGATGTCACTGACCCAACCAAGATGTGCCGTGGGAAGTAACCGATGTAAGAGCCAAGCTTGAATGCACCCAATGCAAAGAATACAAAACCTGCACAGTGTCAGTGTACTCTGAAGCGCAGGCATGTGCTGCGGACGATAGTCACCTGTGAGGACAGAGCTGAATGCGAATGATACCATGGTCGTCGCTACAACAGATGCGACCTGGAGTCGTCAGTTCGGTCAACACGACGGACCGATCCGGCTCACGTCATCGCCAATCTCGATTTGGATGATGTTGACAAGAATGTGGAAGAACGGAACGGCCTCGATCATCATTGAGCCGTTGCCGCCCGGGAAGATGCTGCCTCCAAGTGAGAAGATGAGTTGGGAGACCACGCAACTGCCCAGGTCAGCGTGTCCCGCGATCACGGACCTCACGAGCATGGACGTACGACATGAAGAACATGGACACTCCAAGAGAACCAAAGTCCGTGAAGGCTGGATTCGCTGGGAAACTGACAGGATCAGCGCAAGCGAACGGATTTCGTAGCAGTGTAACTCACAGGATCATGCCGTAGCTGACGCCGTCCAGCACATTGAGCAGTACGCCGAGTATGACCGAGGGGATGGTTTTGATCGGTTCAACGATGCACTCGCGCGCAACATCCTGCGCGGTGATCTTTGATGCTCTGCGTCTGGCGTAGCGTAGATCTTGTCGGGCCCTATCCACCCATCGCGATGTTCGCTGTCTTCCCAACAGCGGCGTGTTTTCTGATGGTCCCAGCTCAACGTCCTCCCGCTCTACTTCTGCAGCGAGAAATCTCCTCAGAGCCGACGAGTCGTTCTCCCTACCTTCGTCGCTTATGTTCTCGGCGAGCGGCACGGTGCGGCTGGTCGGGGTGGCCTCGCCCTCCGACTCCGAGGTGATGCTAGAGGCGAGTCGTGCCGGGCGGGGCATTGGAGTTTTGTCGAGCTCCTCTGACGAGGCAGACGAGATAGGCGGAATGGACCTGGGCGAAGGCGGTAAAGCCGCAGGAGCGAGGGCAGACGCTTGTCGACGCTTCTCGCCCTCGCGCTCCATCATCATGCTCAGCCCCGACCTGCCCACATTGCTTGCCGAGCCGGGGATCGAGCCTTTCGGAGGAGATATCTCCTCTCGTATCGGACCAGAGAACGCTGGATTCAGATGGCTTCTGGCAACGGGCTGGTGGTTCGAACCGGAAGTGCCACCGGGGACAGGATGTCTCGCGGAGGCGCGAGAGGGGGAGTAGGCGTCACCTGACGCAGCAGAGGAGAACGAGAAGTTGCGAGGACGGGTGAAAGATAGCGATGCAAGCCGGTTCGAGGAGTCGCGAATGGCATGGGATGAGGTGGATAGGTGTTTAAGCGCATCGGGACTGGTCGGTCGACTCCTGGTGATGGCGAAAACCCATCGTCAGTGGGATGATGAATGGCGCGAAAGCACAATTCGAAACGGGGTGGGTGGAGGGGACATGATGGGTGACTTATCGCGAAACCTAACTCACTCGTCGCCCCCGTTTGTATGACCGTTGCCGTGATCAAGCCTGAATCCCGACGACCCGGCGTCCGCGCTGCGCTCTCCGTTATGATTGTCTCCCGCTCCGCTCACCCTCCGCAGCAGGTGAGCCATAATCCCCTCCCTCTGAGGCAAGACGGGGCTGTCTGACAGACTGCCGTACTCGGGACCCGAGTTTGAGCGGGTAGAGAAGGCCGAAGACGATGGGGAGAGGAACGGGTGGCCGGAGGGGTGGGGGTGACCGTGAGTGGACATGGTCGGTGACGTGCCCGGACCGGCGCCCACGGTGGGGAGGTTATGAGGGGATGCGGCGGGGTCTCGTGCTGGCATCTTGAAGAGAGGCGAGTTGTTCAGTGGTTGGCCGGGGATTCGCAGCGGAGGGTGCGTGTGGCGCGATCGCTAGTGTCGCTGGCCCGAGTCGGGAGCCGGCAGCAGTGCGGAGAGGATGGCGGCGTGGTCGCGGGTGAAAGGTAGGAGAAGGATGGGAAACAAAGCGGCTCGAAGTCGTGCTCTCCCTTCTCGTTCCGACCAAAATTTCGAAATGGGAGGAACAATTTGTTGCTGTGACTTGGATGGAGGTCTGCCTATTCCACCGAGGAGTGCCGTTGGAGCATGCTGACAGTCTGTTGCACCGAGAGGAGATGAAAGAGCGAGTGGAGGAAATGGTGGATAGGACAGGATGGAAGGAGATAACACACGCCTCTCGCCCAATCAGTGGCCGCCGGCGCTGCCGGTTCGTGACGCACATTGCATCGTAGCATTTCCTGGAGCCGTGCCTGACATGTATGTGTCCAGCCAATAGAGGACACCACCGAACTACTAAGCGAAGTCTTCAAGCAGGAATCGCTGCGTAGACAAAGCTCAAAGTCAAAGCGCATGCATGCTGGGCGACGCTGTTGAACATGGAAGGCTGGCATTGGAGCTGTCACTCACTAGTCGACGACGTCGCGAATCTATGGTTCCAAGTTTGAGCCTGATACAGGATGAATGGCATGACAAGTCCAAGCTAGTGGATACAACTTTGACTGCTGATTCTATTATTCGCTCGCAGTGGTCGACTCCTCCAGCCTTGCCTTGATGTCCTCCCTCCGCTTCTGGATGCCCTCAACGACTCCTCTGGTGATTCCAGCCCACACCTTGCTCGACGTCGTCTGGTGATACCGCTCAAGCAGCGGGAAATCTGCCTGTCCGTTCGTTGACGCCTCGGCGACTTCCTCATTGATGGCCGCGCCAGGCACCTCGCCCTTTGACACCGCATCAAGCAGTCCGACGAGGACGGTGTCGATAGGGACCCTCCCAAGGAAATGGATGCCGTTCTGCTGGGCCATGTTCTCGCCGCCTCCGCGACCAAAGGCATCGCTGATCTCGCCACAGCAAGGACAGACATAGCCGGCCATGTTTTCCACGAGACCCAGCACGGGCAAGGCCAGCTTGCGCGTGAAGGAGAGCGACTTGACTGTGTCGTTCAAAGCGGTGGTTTGCGGGGTCGTAATGAGGACCGAGGCAGGGGTAGTGGGCCGCTCGGGCGTAGGTGTGAATAGAGGATGAAGGTGAGTCAAGAGGGAAATGTGCTCGTCCGACGTGCCTGTCAGAGTCAGCTGTGGTCTGTGCACCTCGTGATCGATATTATGGAAGAGAGGTATGTGGTGCCGTCAGAGGGTGGTGCATGAAGTCTATAGCCCAGTTTACGCCCGTCTCGACCTGCGAACAGGCGGACAGGGCGGTCGCGACTTCTGTTTATAATCATTCGGCAGTGGGAGAGGGATGAGGATTGGGTATCTCTTTGGAGAGGACGGAGGAAAGAGAACTCACCGGGAGGCGTGTCGATGACGAGGTAGTCGAGGTCGCCCCATCGCACCTCGGAGAGAAACTGTCTGATCATGCCGTCCTTCTTCGGCCCTCTCCAGACGACGCTGTCGCCTCGGTCCTTGAGAAGGAACCCAATGCTCATGAGACCGAGCCGTCTACCCTGGTCGACGTAGACGGGGACCCAGCCTGAAGAGGACTGGTGCACAGATGCGCCCGGAAGGTCGAGTCCGACCATTCGCGGGAGGGATGGACCGGTAAGGTCGAGGTCAAGGAGCCCCACCCGTGTCGTGGGTGACAGGTTGAGCAGCGAAAGAGCCAGCTGCACAGCCGAGGACGACTTGCCAACGCCGCCTGGACAGCGTGAGCATGGGAGCGAGAGTGATGAGGCCAGAAGGCCGACTCACCCTTGCCAGACAGGACGATGATGATGTTCTTGACTGACGCCAAGCGCCGCGAGACGGGCGTGTCGAGCGCTTCACTCATGACGGATGTTACTATAGTCTGAAGATGACCCACTGCACGCCCTCCAGATATGGATGGGAGTGTGGGATGACTAGAATTACAACATTTGTGGGTTGACAGAGTGGGATGAAAAGAATCTTAGCAAGCAAGTTTCGACTTTCGGCCGTTGCGTCTGGCGGTTTCGATGGCGAGTTTGGTGAGAGGGTGAAGAGTCACGTGATGCTACTGCCCCTCACAGTTCCCTGTTGATTCCCCTCACTTTACTACCGACTTCCTCGCCACCTACTTTCAATGAGACGCTCGACCTGCATCTTGCCTGCTTCTTCTCATCTCTCTTCGTTTCTCAAAACGGTTTCGTTAGTGGTCAACGAGCTCCTGGAGACCAGCACATTGCTAAGGAAGACTGGAGGCGTCGGATCATCTCGTCAAAGCCGGGTCGAGGCCGAATCTCTTCCACTTGGCTAGCTGGCCCTTCAATTCCAAGTTGCAACTCTTCTTGCCTCTGCGCTCTACACCCCCGAGTACACCTGCCCAACATGGCGCACATCGGCTCGGTCAAACACATCCCGCGGGAGACGAGGTACAATTTCCTTCAGATGGCCGCCCCGGCATCCTATGTCGCTGGTCTAGGTCGAGGGTGAGTCAATCCTTTGCAATGATGACGGCGACTTGTGCTAACGATATTCAGTGCATCAGGATTCACGACGCGATCAGATATCGGTCCAGCTCGAGAAGGACCCTCTGCAGAGACCGTTGCGTAAGTCCGCTGAACCCCTGCGGCAGCTGCCATTCCCAGATATCCTTATCGGTGAGGTCCTCAAGCTGACAGCGAGTAGGGACGCTCAGGCAAAGCGCGGCGAGGAGGTTATCGATCCCGAGCGGTTCCAAGATCCCGATGACGAGCGCAATTTGTTCGCTGGAACAGTGTATGAGGCAGACGATGAGGAAGCGGATCGGATATGGGACAGTGTGGAGGAGCGCATGGACGCTAGAAGAAGAGCGAGAAGGTGTGTCAAACTCTTGTACCAGCGTTGAAAATATGACTGACCGTATCGCAGGGAAGCAAACGAGGCGGAAATAGCGGCGAAGGAGCGAGCGAACAATCCCAAGCTGCAAACGCAGTTCGCTGATCTCAAACGCTCGCTGTCCTCGCTAAACGACTCGGACTGGATGTCCATCCCCGAGGCTGGGAACTTGACGGGCAAGCGGAGGAAGCACAACCTGCGGTTGGAGGAGAATCAAAACGGCCGAACATACGCCGTCTCGGATACCGTCATAGCGGACGCTGCGGGCCGGAATGCCATGCTGGGCGAGTTGGATAGCAAGCAGCAGGAGGTGAGTGGTACCGCTCGCAGATCAATCTCGGCAGGAAGACATACTGAACATGCTCAGCTTGGCGGCTTCGACACTCCAGCGGCGGACGGAACTTTGACCGACTTCGTCTCCATCGGTAATGCGCGTGACAAGGTCTTGTCACTCCGGCTAGATCAAGCCTCGAAGGATGCCGCAAACGGCTCGTCGACCAGTGTCGATCCGAGAGGGTACATGACGGCGCTCAACAGTCAGGTCCTTCAATCAGACGCGCAGATTGGAGATATCAAGCAGGCTCGGCAGCTGCTGCAGAATCTGATTTCGAGTAACCCTAAGCATGCTCCAGGCTGGATCGCCGCTGCCTCTCTTGAAGGTGGGTTCGGTGTCACTCATCTCTTGGCTAGTCTTGTAGATCGACTTGCTGACTTCGTCCCAGTCCACGCGAAGAAGATGGTGCAAGCCAGAAAGATCATCGCCGAGGGTTGCGAAAAGTGCCCCAAATCAGAAGACGTTTGGTTCCATGCTGCCGAGCTTAACACACCCGAGAATGCCAAGGTCATTCTAGGCCGAGCGGTCCAGCAGGTCCCTCAGTCGGTGAAAATCTGGCTGAAAGCGGCCTCCCTTGAGAACGATGTCCCAGCCAAAAAGCGAGTGCTTCGCAAAGCGCTCGAGTTCGTTCCCAACTCGGTCCGACTATGGAAGGAGACGGTCAACCTCGAGGACGATCCGGAAGATGCTCGGATCCTGCTCACTCGCGCGGTCGAAGTCATTCCCACGTCGGTCGAGCTGTGGCTCACCCTGGCCCGTCTCGAGACGCCTGAGAACGCGAGAAAGGTGCTCAACTCGGCTCGACACAAGATTCCGACGTCGCACGAGATCTGGATTGCAGCAGGTCGACTGGCCGAGCAGAGCCCTACTGCTATTTCGGAAGTCAAACTCGAGGAAGACGCGGAACAGATCGCCGAGCGCAGGAAGAAGCTCGCAGCACAGGTCGACAAGCTGTTGGCTGGAGCTGTGGCGTCGTTGAGGAAGAACCAGGTCATTCTGTCGCGAGAGCAATGGTTGCAAGAGGCGGAGAAATGCGAGGAGGACGGAAGCCCTCTCACCGCTCAGGCAATTGTCAAGGCCACGATACACCTGGATGTGGAGGAAGAAGACAGAAAGACTGTCTGGCTGGAGGATGCGGAGCGGGCAGAGAGAGGCGGCTTCTTCGAGGTGGCGCGGGCCTGCTTTGTGGTGCTCTTGGAAACCTTTGCCACGTCACCGTCAGTATGGCGGAAAGCGGCGGAATTCGAAAAGGCGCATGGTACTCCGTAAGTCTCACTCCTCCTCCTCGTCTCGATTGTCAAGTCACTGATATTCGTCTAGACAAGCTGTCCAAGATATCCTCGCCAAGGGTGTCGAGCACTGCCCGCACGCCGAGGTGCTGTGGCTTATGGCCGCCAAGGAGAAATGGGTCGGCGGAGACGTTCCTGGCGCGCAGGCGATCCTCGCCGAGGCTTTCAAGCAGAACGAGGACTCGGAGTCTATCTTCTTGGCAGCTGCCAAGCTCGCGTCCGAGACCAACGAGATGGAGGCCGCGCAGCAGATTCTGCTGAAGGCCCGCGCGCAGGCAGGAACCGAGAGGGTGGGTACAGTTTTTCAATGTTTGGTTTATTTACTGACGATGGTATCAGATCTGGATGAAGTCCGCGGTCCTAGAACGCCAACTCGGTCTGCTAGACGAGGCGCTCAAGACGCTCGAACAGGCTATTGCCAAATTCCCCAACTTCGACAAGCTGCACATGATCCGAGGACAGATCTACGAGTCCCGCAACGAGGTCCCTCAGGCGAGACAGGCGTACGCTCAGGGCTGCAAGGCGTGTTCGAAGAGCATCCCGCTCTGGATCCTTTCGGCCCGGCTGGAGGAAAAGGCTGGCGTGACGATCAAGGCGAGAAGTCTGTTGGAGAGGGCGAGGCTGTACAATCCCAAAAACGACGAGTTGTGGGCGGAGAGCATCAAGATCGAAGAAAGAGCGGGAGGAATGCAGCAAGCAAAGTCACTTCTTGCGAGAGGTGAGTGGAATCAATTCTTCTTGTGTCCCCCAAGGGTTCAGATTACTCCCATCCCTTCTTGGGAACGTTGCATCGGTGCTGACATCCACAGCCATGCAAGAATGCCCGGCTTCGCCGCTGCTTTGGTCCATGGCCATCTTCATGGAGCAACCACAACAACGGAAGGGCCGTTCCGTCGACGCTCTCAAAAAGGCCGGAGAACACCCGGCCGTCATTGTCGCTGTCGCGCGATTGTTCTGGGGCGAGCGCAAGATCGAAAAGACGAGGCAGTGGATGCAGAATGCTATTACGGCGGACGCGGACTATGGGGACGCGTGGGGATGGTGGCTCAAGTTTGAGCGTCAGCATGGAGAGCAGGTGAGAGAATATCCTCGGGACGCTGTGTTCTGTTTTGTGGACATGCGCTGACAAAATGTTACAGGAGAGGCAAGAAGCTGTCATTGCAAAATGCGAGGCGGCGGCGCCGCATCATGGTCCCGTGTGGCAAGCTGTGGCGAAGGATCTGGGGAATGGCGGTTTGTCGACGAGGGAGATTCTGGGGCTTGTGGCCGATAGGCTGGAGTGATCCTAGCTGGCGCGATCACGCTTCGTATTTCACACTGCAGCGTAAGTCATCCAGTGTAGCTAAGGTAGGATGTTGCATGCTACTGTGAATACGTTCCACCAGCAGGAGGCGGGGTATCTGCCGCCTTTTTCTTGCATTTGGCATCGGTCACTGAGCATCTTTGGTCATAAGCCTACCTTTTCGGGCGAACAGCATGTTCATTGCGGCCTCACCACGAAACAGACCCTTCTGGCTACCTGGGAGCAGTGCTGCATACTGTGTGAACATGTGCAGTACCTACCAACAAGTAATGTATGTAAACGGTATCAAACAGGAGCTTGTACTTGATTGGCACCATGCGCGATCGAGGCCTTGTCAATGATCTTGATTGCCGGACAGCGGCGGCGCGGGGCCTTGATTCGAAATTGAATCCAACACAGTGCCCAAGTAGAAGCCGGCCTCCCAGCTCGAAGGGATGAGGGCAATGGTCGTGCCCATCGTGCTCGTCGGCGCGCCGTTGTGGTCCAGCATCGGCCAACGGAAAGCGTGACCCGCCGATCCCAGCGGTTCCGACTTGAAAGACCTCATCCCAGCAGGGATGTGAAGATCGAACGTCCGCGGCTGGTTCATTTCTGGGATCGAACACTGAACGTTTGATAGGTCAAGTTTCAGATCCGTGCCCAACTCGCGTTCCACCCGCGAAGAGACTTTGAGGTCGCAGCTGAAATGAGCCTGTCCTCGGCTCGCCGAGCAGACCGACATCCTCGCAGGACCCTCCGGAATGGCACGGAAGTTATCAGGAAGATCACTCGGAGTTGCGGGGTCAAGGTCAAGGTCCGTGTGGATCTGTAAGTGGAAGGGTTCCGGAAGACCCGCCAGCTCGGTGGGAGCGAGAAGGGCGGTCCATGTCTTGGAGTCGGTCGGGAATGACATGAAGCCAAGTCGAATCGATCCGTCACTGTATGCGTCTCCGGGGATAGCGGCGGCCCACCTTGTAATAATTGAAGTGCTGGTGGAGCTCGTTGTCTGAGTCTCGGACGTTTGAGGGGGCTGACCTGTTTCCGACATTGCGAGGTACAGTATATTCTTCAATTCGATAGTGCGGGCGAGTTGAGCTTTTGGTTTCCTATCCCTGTGGGACGAGTGGATCGAGTGGATGGGTGAAGTAAGAGGGGAATATCGGCTGACCGATATTCCGCGCCCTATATAATGCTGCTCTCGCGCTAGCTGACCTTGAAACAACACTGAGCCGTGAAGAAAGCCCGACGGCTCGACCTTTGTCGAGCGGAACCAAGCGTACTGTAGACATCCTTTAGCAGCGGCGTCTGAAAGCGTGGCGCCGCCACCGGGCGGTCAAGGGAGGAACGCTCTGCAGTGCTGACATAATTAGACAACAAAGTCGTAGGGAAGTCTCAATCTGTCACTGGTGCATTGTTAGCGGAGACGAATGACGCTATCTACGCACTGGCCTCACTGCCTCGAAGATGCAGAAGACGTGGTGTACGATGCTGATCCGTACTCTGAACCCGGACGGGTGGTGCCGTTGACCATCAAAGGGAAACTCCGCATGGCCGGTGGGCCAGCAGGTGGTGCGGTACTTTGCCCTGGATGATCTGGCCTCGTGGCCTCGTTGGCCTCTGTCAGAGGTGGGCTGAAGCCACAGTTCAAAGGCCAAACTTGGTACGCAGGACCCCGGGTCCGCGCTTTGTGGTAAGTATCCTCGCCCTCTTCGGGGAGCATCATCGCCCACAACTTGGTGCACGATCTATCGTTGACTGAGGGATACAGCGAGTGGGCTCCGTAATAATTCTTGTTGGGATCATCCCCAAACGACCGCATGGAGTAAGGAATCACTATGTTCTGCGTCACTCCTGTCTGAGTTGGGGAGGGATCGATGTCCGAGAGCTGCAGACGAAGCATCAACCCCGTATCGTTGTAGTTGTGATCGAGGACGCTCAAGTGGGCAGAAATACGCTTGAACCCTCCATCATGCCACCAGTAGGTGAGCGTCGCCCTGCCCGAAGGAATGGGGCGGGAGAAGTCGGAGACGTCCCGGTTCGTTGATTCACCGGACGTCTGGATCTGGAGGAACGAGTACTCAGCGGCGGATGGGACCGAAGGCCATGCGGTCCAGGTGTCCAGCTTGTAAGGAAGCAAGGTCTGGCCCGTCTAGAGACCCGTCTGGGCGCAAGCGTCGCCCGGGAGTTCACCCTCCCACAGGCGCAGGTTGGTTGACGCTTGCGGTGCGTTTGCGCTTGGCGGTACTTGATCCGGAGTGTAAGCGGACATCACTGACAGGTGCAGTTGCTGGTATCGCAAGTGATGGTGCTTCAAGTTTGACCGGTATGCTCCGTCCCGTACCTTCCTAGAGACTCTGAGAGTGGAGACGACGATGTGCTGGGGAGAATCAAGAGGATGCAAGACCGTGATACTGCACCTAAGGCGACGGCCAGGACTCTCTTGAAAGGCAAAGGCTTGCTTCTCCCATGGCTGGTGTGAGGAGAGACCGTGCATCAAGACTCAGTCACATCCTTTGTGAGAAGCCAGAATGGACCGTTTGCAGATAGCCGGCAGCCTTCGACATACACGCTCCGAGTCGGGTGGTGTCGTTTGCCAACAGTCAAACAACAGGCAGCCTCACTAGGTTTTCCTGGACTTCATGAAGGGAAGACGGAGGGCGGGAGAATGCCTTGGACATTGGCCAGACTGCACTCCCTTCAACATGAGTGTGTGGCTATCAGAGGAGGCAATCGTATGGTTGATTCGAATGGACTTGATATACATACAATACTGTCGATGGGGAGCTACGAGTATACGGATACGTCCTTATATACGTCGAAAGCGCTCCACCATCGACCGAAGCTCCACTACGATTGCTTCGCGTAAAGGTACGAGTTGTCTTACCTGACAGTGGCCCACGATCTCGAGACTGGGCGGATGGCGCGATGCTGAACTGCCCGCGAGGAGGATAACCCATACCGGGGACGTGCACCGGGCCACCGCCCGGTCAGTATACTGTACAGGGAGCGAGATGTGCGGCCATTCAGTATAGCATGGTTCATGTGTTCGTAAATATCATATGTCGGGCGACCTACAGCCCCGGAGGAAGTCCCACTCATCATCGCTCCCCTCCACCCTGCGACTCTCACCTCCATCATCATCCATGCCTCCCATCTCGCCAATGTCCGAGTCCAGCTCCGATTCGCCCTCTGGATCCATGTTGTTTATCTTCATTGTCTCATCCACGAAAGTCACTGTCTTCCGGCCATTCGCACCCCCGCCATGCCTTGAGAGTCTGCGTTTGGACTTCACGGGCCTCGGATGTAGCTCCACTTCTACCTCCATACGCATGCGCTTGACGGGTTGCTTCCCTGCCGCACTGGAGAGCTCGGCTCCTTGACGCTTGCGACCTTCTGTAGATTGGCGGGGCTTGTGGAGTGATGTACTGTTCCGACGAGCCTCGGGGGACGCCGACATCGATCCATCGGCTGTGGCATCGATGACCGGGTTGGGCGTGGTGCTGGCTTGATGCGGAGCGATGTTGGAAAGCGGGCCAAAACCCAGCTTTGCCCGTCGTGCCGCCTGGGCCTCATGGAGGGTCTCATACACCATCGGCTTTCCCGCTGATTTGGGCGGTCTCCCGCGTCTCCGCGGTTCACCGCCATCGCCAGGTACGACCTCTTTCGGCGGTCGTCCCCTCCGCCGCGGTCGACTTTCCTCTTCGCTGTCGCTATCGCTCATCGCGGCAGAGTGTCGTCGCCCGGGGATGTTGGCTGCCGGAACGAAGTCGGGGTCCTCGTCGTCTTTCTCGTTGAACGCGTCGTCGAGGATCACATCGGGTGAAGCCGATCTGTCGACCGACATTGCGCGAATATCGTCGTGGCTATCGACTTCGGGTTCCGCGAGACCCTGCTCTTGAGCGAGTCGATGAAGGGCCTCCATCACGGTACCATCCGGAAGCGCATCACCCTCATTCCCACCACCGATGGGTGCATCCGCCTCCAGCGCGATTCGCACCTCCATTTCGGTCTCTACCCCGCGCTGTTGAGACGGGCTGGAAGTAGACGATGCCTCGATCTCGATCTCCGATGTCGTCCTCCGTTTCCTCGGTCGACCGGGCTTTCTTCGCGGCGGTTCCGCAGATCCGGGTGGGGTCGGATCCTTGTACCATATCGAGTTTGGCACTTCCATCACCAATTTGGCCAATCCCAGCTCCTGCCTTCGCCACGTCTCGAGTGCGAGCAGGGCCGCAGCGTCGAGGGTCCGGAGGTCGAGTCGCAGTTCGCGAACTCGACGCTTGGGTCCAGAGGGAGGAAGGTGGTGGATCGGAGCGACTGAGACCGTCTCGTCTTCCTTGGAAGCCAGTTTCACCGGACGGATAGGAGGTGCCGAGTGGTCCGGCTGATGTGCCGTGGAACCGAGAGGGATAGCGTCGAGATGGGTAGCGTTTTGTTGGGTGTTGTTCCATGTCGATGGTCCCGCCTCGCTCTGCGCAGGCATATCACCCAGACCCATCTCACCCGTTTGGCTCGCCTCAAGGGACCGATGCTCCTCTCCGATGTCCGCTGCCAACGCCGCCCCAATCGCCGCATACGCCTCCCTCGTCATCTCCGGAGGAAGCACGGCAGGTTCCCCCCTTTCCCTCCTCTGCCATTCCTCCTCGACCCCAACCCCGACTCCTCTCGCGGGACTTCCGGGGGGCAACTCCGAGCTCTGGACCTCACGCACATCCACGCGGTGATAGCTTGATGGCGTGCGGAACTTTTCGAGGATGTCGTTGAGCCGGCGGATGTGTTCGGACGAGGAGAGGGTTGCGAGGAAGGTAGCGAGCGGGGGCAGGCAGATGGCGTGGAGGTATTCCTCGTGCGTGAACACCGCGGGGGGCGGGAGGGCCGACGGGGCCTCAGGCATGATGACGAGGAAGGAAGGTCACAATGGCATTGGGAGCAGGTGTATTGCTGCGGCAAGTCCCGTCAGCGGGATTCCGATGCCCGGAGCAAACAAGAGGGAGCTCACAGAGGACGCCGTCTGCTAGCTGCTCTGTCCTTCTACAGCGAAATGGGATGAGGCGCTGCCTTGGAAGCGCGCCCCTATGCGGCCCCAGCCACTGCTGTACCGAGGTTCGTAGTATTTCACGAGAGGGACAGGAAGAAGAGGAAATCGAAAGAGGGAATCGCGTCCAACCGGGTTTGACAACATTCAACCCGCCCGCCTCCACCAGGACTCTTCGTTCACCCCAGCCAAGCCAACCTCCAAAGCCCTTTCCGTCGAAGTGAACACTTCCGTCTCCTCTGCATCCTGATACAAGTCAAAGCGTGCTCCCCCAGAGCTCCCCTCGCCATGTCCTATCTCTTTCCGCCGCAGCGCGAGCTGCTCTACCCTCAATTCGAGACATACCGCCTCAAGTCGCTCGACCCAGCAACCGACGTCATCTCCTTTCCCCTTCCCGGAGCAGGTGCGACCCAGAGTCGGGTGGGGTACAATCAGCACCATCTCTCGTTCAAGGAGACGCGGGCGAGGATTTCATGGGACCATCTGGCCGTGGGAGAAGGAGCGAGGGGCCTGTATGTCGATGCGGATTGGGCGGTGATTGGTTTCGAGCTGGGCGTGAGTTGTGGATGGATCATCACTGGGAGGAGCGTAGCTGATCCGCTGTCGCTGTCCATCAGCCTGATCTTAAGCCCAAGTTCTCGCGATTGGCAGAGCTACCGGTGCCCATCTCCTCGTCAGAGGCTTCGCAGCAATACGAGTATCCGACGGTCGCCCCGCTGAGCTCGACCCACTGGGCCATCTCGTCAGGTTCCGGCTCGCTCTACATCCTAAAGACATCCGCACCCGATTCCGACACATTTACCGGCGAGTGGACAGCGCGCTACGACCTCACCCTCCCTGGATCGCCTCAGTCCGTCCCGTTCCTCATCCAGTCCGCACACGCCGTCACGGTCGACGACATCCGCTTGCTTGTCAGCCGCTCTGTCCCCGGCGAGGTGAAGGGCAAGCGGCGGGCACATGCTACGACCTTCGAGATTGTCGAGATGTCGCTCGACCCCGCCCACAGAACCGATGTCGACGGGTCGGAGTCTCCTTCACCATCCATACGGTGGATCCTGCAGGGAAGCGACTTGCCCTACTGGTGCGTCTGGTCAGGCTCGGGATGGATCGTTCTCTCCGAAGAGCCATTCGGGCTGTCGTCAGCCGACGAAGCTATGGAGGAGGAGGAGACCCCGGAGGAGGAGGCGAAGCGAGAACGAGAGGAGAAGATCGCGAAGCTTGGGCTTGGAGCCAGTCTTGCTGGAGGCGAGGTCGCCGAACCCATCCCTGTCAAGCAGCCAGAACCGGCTCCAGAACCAGACGACAAGGTATGGCCCTTCAGCTGGACACAGGATGCGGATACCGTCAACGTCACTATCCCTCTGCCCGCCGGCACCGAACGTTCCGACTTTACCATCAGTCTCACGGCATCTACACTCTCCCTCACCCTGCGTCCCGAGCGGCTCGCCGAGGCGACATCTCTTCAAGCGTTTCTCAGTATTCCAACTCGAACCTTCTTCAACGATATCGACCACGCGTCAACGACCTACGTCTTTGACGCTGCGAGACATGTCGTCGAGCTCAGTATCTCCAAAGCCGAGGAGAACAACCGGTGGCCAGCAGTTTTTCTCCCGGAGGATGAGGATGAGGAGGAAGTCCCGGAGACGCTCTCGGCGAGTGTGCTTGCCGCTGTGAGGGAGACGTTCAGCAGCATCAAGACGAGACAGGCGGACGAGCCGGAGGGGAACCATCCCGCCATTCCTGCCCTGTTGAGGGAGGAGATGGACTTTGATCTGGACGACGGCGAGGATTATGGCGACAAGGTTGAGGGCAAGTTTGCCGATCTCTCCGGAGGCAAAGTCGGCAGGGATGTGTTGGTAGGGCACATTCTCGACGGCAAACCAAGCTGGTCAAAGCAGTCGACGTCGGTCCTCGCGACCCCACTCCGATCTGACGATACGGCTCAGTCGACTCAGGGTGTCATCCTCAAGTCTGCGGTGGATGGGCTGCTGTTCTCCCCAGAAAGTGGCGTCGATCCCGCCACGACTCCTTGGACCCATATCTCAACCGTTCCAGCACTCGCATTCGTCATGTCCAGCAAGCGCGACCTGCGGACTGTCCGGTATCTCACGCCCGGATCACACCCCGACTCGCCAACACCCCCAAAGCGTCCCAGGACAGAAGAGTCAAGCAAGACCATCGTCCTCGCGTTCGATGCTGGCAGTTCCTCAGCCGGTCAAGGAAACGTGTACATCTACTATCCGCCCACAAGCAAGACAACGGCGCTCCAAGGTGTCATAGGCGTCAGTGGCGGGGAGCGAGGAGCATTGCTGGGAGTGGGATGCGTGAGCGTGGAGGGGAAGGATGTCGTGGTAGCGCTGTGTGAGAAGGAGCTGGTGATACTGGGAGGAGTACTGTGACCACCAGTACAGGGGGTGATACATGGGGGCTCATGAATGGGACAGCATTAGTTGAAAGGTGAGACGACTGCTTCCAAGCGCTAGAGTCATCAGGGGGCATGGGATGTCAAAGGATGTCGCGGCCGACCGTTCCAGGTGATTCTCGACGGTGAGATCAACACCGGCTCTACAGTACATCTGGCGCGGAAAATAACCTGACCAATGTTAGAAGGCGCACGGGGATTGGCACACCGTGCACCGCACGGGGATTGGCACACCGTGCACCGCACGGGGATTGGGACATCGTGCACCGCACGGGGATTGGGACACCGTGCACCGCACGGGAAAGAGCTGTACTCTGTGCATAGTACATAAACTGGTTGGTTAGCGCTTCTTGCCCATGCAACTGCCTCCCGGATATCACTTACAGATTAAGAGTCGGCTGCCCTACCTACAACAAGCCTGTCACCACCATGTCGACCGATTCTGCTACTCCCACTACGCTGTCGGCCGTGCCGAAGCTGCGCGGGAACGCCAACTACATCGAGTGGCGAGAAGCCATCGAGGAACAGTTGCTGGCTCATGACCTACTCGACATAGTCGAGGGAACGGAGGAAGAGCCATTCGGTCAGAAGGGTGTGAGGAAGAGGAGGGCGGGATCCGTCATGCCAACCGGTGGTACAGGGGACCCTGGGGATGCTCCCAAAGCTCTGTCAGCCGTGGAGGTGAAGCAGTGGAAGGACTGGTCGAAGCGTGAGTCCAAAGCCCAGGCTTGGCTTCGCATGACCTGCACGGAGGGACCAAAGCGTTCGATCATGGGGATGCTCTCTGCCCATGAGATGTGGTCCCACCTGGAGAACACTCACATGGTGCGTAGCATTGAGCGACAGGGACAGCTTCTCCAAACCCTTGCCTCCTTCCGCCTCTTGTCAGCCAATTCGAAGGCGATGACGACGCATATGGAGTCGTTCCTTGTCACTCTCTCGAGGTATGAGACTGCGGGAGGAATCCTACCAGAGAGTCAGCAAATTGTTCTCTTCCTCAACAGTCTCCCGGCCGCCATGGAGCAGTGGAAGGACACCTATGCAGCGCTGGACGAATACCGACAGACCTGGGTTGAGCTCGAAAGGCTCTGGAACCGCAAGGTTGAGGACAAGGAGAGGTACGAAACCTCTAAGGGATCCCACTCGAATGGGGACGCATTGGCGACTCATGGAGGGAACCATGGCCAGAAAGGGAAGAAGACGGGAGAGAAGAAGGAGAAGAAGCAAAGGGACATGTCGAAGGTGAAATGCTGGACTTGCGAGAAAACCGGTCACTTCAAACGCGACTGCCCCGATGCCGAAGACTCGAGCAAGAAGGACAAGACGGACGGCCAGGCGAATGCTGCAGTAGAAGCGGAATTTGAGGCGTTTGTTGGCCAGGCCGTGCAAGATGCGACTGGACTCGACAGCGAATGGGTTATCGACAGTGGTGCGACTCACCATCTCTCGGGTGACCCAAAGGTCTTTGCTTCAAGGTCCGACTTGCCTGAGCCCTTCAGCTTCTCCCTGGCGGGACAGGGGTCTCTCACTGCCGAGCAGATGGGGGAAGTGCCTCTGCGTCTGCCATCCGGTCACGGACTCAGCCTTCAAGACGTCTACTTCACACCCAGTGCAAGGCTGAACCTGTTGTCGGCTAGCCGCCTGCTCTCTCGTGGTTGGACGATATCCCTAGCGCCCTCTGGTGGTCGGATCAGCAATGGAAAGGTCGATGTTCCGCTGGAAAAGCGAAAGGGGCTGTGGGTGCTCACCGCCAAGTCGGCGAATCAGCCAACCCATGGTCGCGTGCTTGTGACAACCGGTGCAGAGTCGCTTCATGCTGCACTGGGCCACATTCGAGGCAAGAAACTTGAGGACGCCGCGGCCCAAGCGGGCCTCAAGGTGGCTGATGTTATGCGATCGGCCGAAGGTTGCTCGACCTGCGCAGAGGCGAAGGCAACGAAACAACCGAAGGCGGGGACAAGTCCCCGGGGAGCATACGCCGGCGAGCTCGTCCATGTCGACATTGCGGGTCCATTCCAGCCTGCGAAGGCAGGCGAGGACCACTTCCTGGCTTTGGTCGACGACTGGAGCAAGATCAGCTTGGTGGTACCAATGGGCGGGAAGACTGAGGCCTACCGGCATTTGCGCGCATTCGTCTCGATCATGGCGCGTTTGGCTGCCCCTCGGGCTGTGCGGTTTGTGCGCAGCGACGGCGGTGGCGAGTTTGGCAGCCTGGAAGCCCAAGCTTGGTACCGGGAGACCGGAATACAGCACCAGGTGTCGCCGCCATACACACCTGAGCTCAATGGTGTAGTCGAGCGCTTTATGCGCACGGCGAAGGAGATGATCACGGCGATGCTGAAAGGGTCAGCCTTACCTCACGAGTACTGGACGCATGCGGCTCGGCATGCGGCGTGCATCATCATGAAGACGACAAAGGTGCAAGGGAAGACGGCATGGGAGAGACTCACTGGACGTGAACCGACCCTCCCGACAAGCCGTGTCTTCGGCCAGAGCATCACGGTCGCGATCCCGCGAGCGGTGCGAACCAAAGGGTCTCTCACCAACGCTCGCGGCGTCAGGGGGACGCTCCTGGGCCAGCGTTGGGATAGAGTTGGTTGGATAGTGGAGCTTGAGGATGGCAAGGTGATTGAGACCAAGGAGGTGAGTAAGACGACAACGAGCGCCGGCGACAGTGGCATTACGGGAGGATGGCGCCACATGGGCGCTATTCCCGTGTCGACACCGCAGACGGACACCGTACGTCTACCAAGCACCTCCTTCGACACCAATGACAGCGACCTTGACAACGGCTCCGTTGGGGACGAGGGGGACGAGGGAAACGGCGACGAGCAAGATGGGACCCAAGAGTACGTCCCCTCCGAAGCCAACGTCCATCGGCCGCCCCCAAGCCAAGATATTGCAACCCAACCGACGGCAACATCGGCCCCTCCTCGCATTCGACACGGCTGGACCTACGAGGTGCGCACGCCGGAGACGCAGCGCAATGCCATTGAGGTCGAGATTCTGCCGACCCGCACGCGCAGCGGACGCACTGGCAATAGTGGCGAGGCGAATTGGCTCAACTGGCAAGGTCCCGAAGCGGAAGAGCACCATCTAGCGTCTTCTGCAGCTATGGCATTGGTGATGACCAACCTCGATGACGAGCCCGCCAACCCGCACGAGGCCAAGCGCACTGGCGAGGCAAAGCAGTGGCTCGAAGCCATGGCAAGCGAGATCGCCAACATCGAGAGTAAGGGCACCTGGAGAGAGGTAGTGGTTCCCGAGAACCGCACACCCATTGGTGTCCGTTGGGTCTTTAAGAGAAAGAGGGACGAGAAGGGTCAGGTGGTGAGATGGAAGGCTCGCATCGTCGCCAAAGGGTATAGTCAAGTCCCCGGTGTCGACTTCGAGCAGACCTACGCCCCCGTCGGTCGCACAACATCCCTGCGCATCCTACTCACCCTCGCAGCCCAAAGGGATTTGGAATTGCGACAGGCCGATGTCGAGGGTGCATATCTCAACGGTACGTTGGAGGAAGAGATCTACATGGCCTTCCCTGAGGGCTACAAGCCCAAGAACGACCACGCCACAGGCCTGCGACTTGTCAAGTCGCTGTATGGCCTCAAGCAGTCCGGACGGGCTTGGTGGATCGAACTCGGCACCGCCCTTGCGGGTGTTGGGTTCAAGAAGCTCGAATCGGACTGGGGTCTCTACTACAGAACGGCGACCAGTGACTATGGCGAGGCCTTTCTCCTGGCTTATGTGGACGACATCCTCATCGCAGCGACCGCGAGCAAGACGATCGACCACATCATGGCTGCCCTCAAGGATCGCTGGAAGATGACGGAAATGGGCGAGGTGCGTATGATCCTCGGCATGCGTGTGGATCGGGACCGCCCCTCTCGCACTGTCACCCTCTCGCAGCCTGCGTATGTGGATAAGCTACTCGAGCGCTTCACCCCGTCGGGCAAGAAGAGATCAACACCTCTCGCGATCCTCAAAAGGCTGGGACCAGAGTACCTGGCGGCGGCCAAGGAAGAAAAGGAAGCAGGAGGAGCAGGGGGAGCGGACAAGGTACGCTATCAAGAGATCGTGGGATCCCTGCAGTGGATCGCCACCTGCACTCGCCCCGACCTCGCATTTGCCGCATCCTGGCTCGCTCGGTACACCAGTGCCCCCACCGCCGGTCACCTCAAGGTTGCTCTCGAGGTAATCGATCACCTCGGAAGCACCCGCAACATGCGCCTCACCTTAGGCGGCAAGACGGCAAAAGCAGAGCTAGAGGGTTGGGTGGATGCAGACTGGGGAGGCTGTCACGACACTCGAAGGTCAACCACTGGGCACATCTTCATGCTCGGCGGCTCTGCAATCGTGTGGACATCCCGCAGACAAGCTACGGTGGCCTCGTCGACAGTTGAGGCTGAGTATGTGGCGGTGTCAGAAGCTGCTCGTGAAGCGGTGTGGCTCAAGGGACTCTTGGACGAGCTGGGTGTAACCCCCAAGGAACCCACTCCCCTGTGGTGCGACAACCAGGGTGCGATACGACTTGCACGGAACCCAGGTACTCACCGACGCACCAAGCACATTGCTATAAGGTGGCACCTCATTCGGGAACTCATTGAGGACGGTGTGGTTCGGCTTGGATACGTCCCCACCGCTTCTCAAGTGGCGGATATCTTCACCAAGGCCCTCCTTCCTGCGCCCCATCGCTCGCTTCGAGCCAGTCTCGGTCTGGTCCTCGACGGCGAGGACGCAGACCTCGAGGGGGAGTGTTAGAAGGCGCACGGGGATTGGCACACCGTGCACCGCACGGGGATTGGCACACCGTGCACCGCACGGGATTGGGACATCGTGCACCGCACGGGGATTGGGACACCGTGCACCGCACGGGAAAGAGCTGTACTCTGTGCATAGTACATAAACTGGTTGGTTAGCGCTTCTTGCCCATGCAACTGCCTCCCGGATATCACTTACAACCAAGAACCTCTCTATACTCACACACCTCGTCGCAACTCGCCGATCCTCCCTAGCCACTGAAGTCCCCACCCAACGCTGGTCCTTCTACTCCCACTCCAGCTTCCCACAACTCAAGCTACCCTTAGGCATTCCAAGACACCTCTGACCCGCATATATGACACTCTCTTTCATCGCCACTCATTCGCCCAGCCGGCCCATGTCCGTCTCCACCTTGTCCGACAGCGACGATGACCTCCCTTCTATCCCCGCAGACGCGACCCAGCTCGTCTCCAGTGACACAGATAGCACCCCGCCTTTCTCGTCCAGAGACCATTTCGTCTCCCTCGACTCCACCGACGATACCCGCCCGCCCGCCACTACCTCGCCGGGCGATCTCTCTCGGGCAAGCAGTATCGCCTCGTCGATCATTCCGGCATCGACCGGACCACCGACGGGATTCGAAGCGCTTCTGACTTCGCTCGCACCTCATATAGCCCCGCAGGACGACGAGGATGATACTGCGTCGACCAAGTCCCAGGGAAGAACCAGTCTATGGAAGTCGGTTCGTTTCGGTGGGCAACGTGATTCGGACGATGACAACGAGTCTGCGCAAGGCCGGTCGAATAGCCTTGCCAAGAGACACTACGCATGGCGCGGGCTGACCGGAGCACTCGGAGGGACAAAGGGCAACGACGGAACCACTCCAGCCACCTTCCGGGCAAATCCGTCAGAGCCTACCGTCGTCACGGGCGACTACAGCTTTCCGGGAGCGTACGGGGCGACTGACGAAGGCACTTCGGATATGTCTAACCCGCTATATCGATCCGTCAAATGGGTAGCGGACTACCTCGCTGGGGCTGGATCCGCCATCTACTCTCGTTACACTGATAACGCGGTGCCCACGACTGCCTCCGATGCACCAACAAGTGAAGAACCTGCTTCACGCGTCCGGTCGATAACGCGGGGGTGGAAGAGCGGGCTGTCGACTGCTTTCCACAAGCGATTCGGCGGTGATACCGCGGCGCAGCGTACACAAACGGCTACGACGGTTCCGCCACCGACAGCCGCGTACGAGCTGGGTCGGAACTCGATGGCAGGCTTGCTTTACGGGGCTTCGACGCTCGTCACATTTGTGCGGGACTGGTACAGCGGCTCCCCTTCGCCTGTCCAGGAGCACGTGGAGATCGTTCCTACTGCGGCATATACGTCCCCAACGGCCATCTCGATGACTTCGACCCCGCCGACCATGTCGATCACCCCGATTATTCCGACCGTCACCGGAGCGAGTATCGGTCCCACAGCACCCAGGATGACCCGCTTACATCGGCGTGATGCGCTGCCAAGCATCGCCGATGCAACGACGGTAAATACCCGAGAGACATCGTCTCCAGCAACGAGTTACGGGAAACCACATGCGTTTAGCAGATTCATGAGCTCCGTCCGGTCCCATATCGATGCGGCCCACAAGCACGAATGGGACCGGAGGACCAACAACGATGCGCCGACACAGAGCGGCGGATCTGAGGCCACCGGGGCGGGCGGATTGCATTGGCCTCACTGGCCCGATGAGGCAATCACGGAGCAAAGACGCCGGAACCGACTCGATGCCGAGGGTCTTACTACTGCTAGCTTAGCTGAGTCTGGCGCTGTATAAGGCTCTCCATCGAACGTGCACAGACGGGCATGGTGGCTGTTGAGTAGAGCGGGCAGATGCAGTGATGCAGAGACGGCGATGAGGCGATGCCACACGCGGCCAGACTTCGCCTTCTGCGTTTCAGATTCAGCCCCTGGGAGTGATGTGCGTGTATGTACCCAGTAACGCCTCGTCATCCTCCTCTTTGTCAACCATCATCACCACGTAGACATGCCGATGCACACATATAAGACCCCAAGTGCACCTCGACTTCCTCCCTCGTCCCTCTCAATTCATCCTTCCCAGTCCGCCGCACTCGCGCTCCATGTCTGGTCGGCAACTCACATCCCACGAAATCGCCGCGGCGCAGACCCTCGCGGCGCAGATCGCCGCGCACGAACGACCTTTCGCGTGTAGCGGCACGATCAGCAAGGGCGAGCTCGACGCGAGTCAGCTGAGGCTGTTCTTCACGAAGCATGACGACGCGGAGATGATTCAGTGAGCACCAGTCGAGCACACTAGACCGGTATTGGATTTGGGAGCGGTGGTTGAACTGTACGCTGAATGGCGGACGTAGGACCGCCGACTTTCCGTTCAACACGGAGACGGTGACTGCCCTGTACGAGGCCGGTGTGCCGTCTCCCCATGGCGAAGGCAAGGAGCTGGTGTACGACCAGACCTACCGCCAAGCCCACGAGCTCAAGGTGAGTCGATTCGACGAGACGACTTCCACCCTCTGAGCATTACCTCCATGCTCTTACCTCCATGCCATTGGCTCATGCGGTCAGTCCATGTGGTCACTTCGCTGACGTCTCCAGCCCCCGCAGTTCGGTCTCAGCCACGATCTTGTCGCCGGCACTTCTGTCCTTTCGCCCATCCATTCCCAGCTCGAGTTCAAGTCCCCTCTCCGTGCGGTGCTGCACAAGCTCAACGTGTATCCCACCGGTGGCTTCTTCAAGCCGCATCGAGAGTAGGTGGCTCAGACTTCGACTTCTTGCAGCCCTTCCCGTCCCCGGCGGGGCTCGAGAACATGTTCCCAATCCGTTTTCCCAAATCTCGACGTGAGAGGGCCGTACTAACCCACCTAGCACCCCTCACGGCACCAACCACATCGGCACACTCACCTTCTGCCTCCCCACCGAGTTCACCGGCGGCGAGCTCGAGGTCCGACACCAAGGTCGCACCGTCACGTCCGAGTGGTCCAAGCTCCATGCAATTGGGGATATCGGCTGGCCTTCCTCTACGGCGATTGCGAGCACGAGGTTCTTCCGGTGCAGTCGGGTCTCCGGGTCACTTTTGCGTACGATGTCTTCCTCTCGCCTTCTCACCAGAACGAAGTCAAACAGGATTCGCGCGAGCCAGCGCTTGAAGCGGCGCTCAAGGACCTGTTTGAGGACGAGCAGTTCCTGCCCGAGGGCGGTACGGTCGGCTTCGCCCTCCAGCACGAATACACCAGTTATCACGACCAATTCGTTTGGAAAGGTGCCGACGCTGTCCTTGTCAAACTCCTTGAGCAGCTCGGAGTTAGATGGGAGCTGCGTTTCGTTTACCGCGAGGAAGACGAACAGGGATACAAGTACAAGCGCTCGGACGGGAAGGGCCCCTGTCGGGCAGTGTTTCCCACGTCCAACCAGTACAACTGCGCAGCAGGCGGTTATTTCGAATGCTTGTGGCCTGACGACACCGAAGTTGAATGGAGCTATGGCGTAGTCTGGATCTCGGAGCCCAAACACTTCGAAAACAAAGAGAGCTACATCTCGTACGGGAACCAGGCAAGCCCCACTCGTTACAGTACCCAAACCTCCCCTCCCTCTTCCCTCCCGTCGCCCTCCTTCCCCACCCCTCCTGCCTGCACTGTCCACCAGACTCTGGCCCCGAAGACGCTGTGGCCATCGCTGATCTTGTCAAACAGCCAGACCTCGGTGAGACGTACATGCGCATCTGCATCTTCGCGTACATCGACCGCAAGGGGGACAAGTCAGCCACGCCTGCCGGCGATCACGCCAGTGGAGAAGACACCGACACATCCAACGCATCCGACACCGGCGACGCCGACGAGGAAGAGATGAATTTTTTCCAAGAGTAGCAGAAGGTCGAGGCTGCCTAGTGCTACCCGTATTGGATCGTGATGACAGATCAACGAGAATGCATATAGGCTGAGATTCACTACATCCTCCTTGTACTCGTACTCATTCGCAACGCGTGCGAGCCCAGCGGGACCACGTGACTTTGACCTCGGCTGAGATTTGAGTTGCCGCCGAACCTACTCGACTTTATCGATTGAAATCAATCTCGCTGCAACTTTGCAACTGAAAGAAGCCATACCTCCAGTCTCTAGGATTAGGCAGTGAGTCCGGTTCCTCTCGGGGCCGTCGCAGCCTAAGCCCACTGGATCCAGATCCATGCTGACTGGAAACCCCGCTCGTAGTGGTCGCCGACACGACGTACTATGACCTCCTCGAGGTATCGGTCGAGGCCACCGAGGTGGAGATCAAGCGGGCCTACAGGAAGAAGGCGATGCAGCATCATCCGGACAAGGCGAGTGGCTCGGTCTTGAGTCTTTGATGTGTGTGTGGAGCTATTGGGCTGACTTGGGTAATAGAACCCGGATGACCCGATGGCGCATGAGATGTTTCAGCAAATAGGGCAGGCGTGAGCTCGACCCCACCACCTGTTGCGGCGGTACCGACGAGCACTGCTGATCTCGAGTAGGTATGAGACACTCTCAAATCCGAATGACGTGGGTGGTTCACTTCACCTCAGCACTCTCAGCATTGTCCCTCTCTTCAGGACTCTCAGAAGTGTCCTCCCAAGGCGTTCAAGTGCTGGAGTGCTGAGGGGTCCGATGTGACTTAGTGACTCACTGACGGATCAGCGCGCGACATACGACGAATTCGGACCAGACGGTCCTCCCCGCGGCGGAGGCGTGGACCCGTCAGATATGGACGACCTCTTCGCATCGATGTTTGGCGGGTTCGGGTTCGGAATGGACGGCGGTATGGGCGGCATGGGCGGGGCGGGGTTCAGCTTCGATTCGGCTGGACCGTCAAGAAAGCCCCGGAAAATGAGGGACACGGACGTAGCGTACGAGATCAGTCTGGAGGAGGCCTTCAAGGGGAAGAGAGTGGTCATGGCGCTGGAGAGAGATCGGGTGTGTGGGCATTGCAAAGGGTGAGTCAGGAGTGAGGTTGGACTGGCTGGGCAAAATGGGGGTTGGAGGGGCATGGGTGGCTTCGGATAAGGACTGGTCGACTGGCAGAGGAGAGAAGAGACTTGGGCGTGAGGACTATCCCCATGGTCGTGGTCGTGGTTGTGGCCGTGACCGTGGCCGTGACCGTGGCCGTGGTCGTTGTCGTTGTCGTAGTCGCCGTCGCGTGGACTGACCTCGTCAGATCCGGAGGGAGGACCGGCGCCAAACCCGCCAAATGCGGCACATGCGGCGGGAAAGGTTCCATCTTCACCGACCGACATGTGAGTGGGGTCGGGCTTGGAGTCACTCCCCTGCCGGAGTCTGAAGTCGGGGAGGTACCGTCGCTGATTCCGCCTGCAGCTTGGACCCGGGCTTGTGGGGAAGATGAAAGTCCCGTGCGAGGATTGTGAGGGCGAGGGCGTGCGTGTGCCGGAGAAACAACGGTGGGTGTTGGTGGGTGTGGTTTCAGGGTGCAACGAGCAACTGTTGCTCGGACATTCGACATCCCGAGAAGGAGAGCTCCGGCCAGAGGGAAGGCGCAGAGGGAGGGCATAGGGAGGGCACGAGAGTTCCGATCCGCCTGGATTGCGGCGGGAAGAACAAACCAAGCCACCACACCGCGGCGTATGAGGAGCGTCACGCTGACATGGAAACAGGTGCAAGAAGTGTAAAGGCAAGAAGGTGGTCCAGGAGAAGAAGCGGGTCGAGTTTCATATCCTTCCTGGTACCGAGCACGGGGAGCGGATAGCCCTCCGAGGTGAAGGCGATGAGATGGTGCGTGCGACGTGGTCTCTCACCTCCTGTCTACTTGTTCCCTACCCTTTTCTCACTCGGGACTATTCGCGTCATGCTTCTCGAGTCTTGGGTGTCGTGTTGGGTGTCGTGTTGGGTGTCTAGTATCTGGTGTCTGGTGTCTGGTGTCTGGTGTCTGGTGTCGAGTGTGAAGAGTCGGCCGTCGCGCTGACCTGGTACCTTATCTAGCCCGAAGTACCCCCCGGCGACATCATCTTCCACATCCACATCCTCCCTCACCCCACTTTCCGCCGTCTCGGCGAATCCCACCTCGGGGCCACGGTGTCCCTCCGCCTTTCCGAGGCTCTACTGGGCTTCAACCGCGTGCTCTTCGTCCACCTCGACGGGCGGGGGATACGCGTGGAAAGTAAGCGCGGAGAGAGGGTGATCCGGCACGGCGAGGAGCTGTGTATCAGAGGAGAGGGCATGCCGAGGCTGGACAGAGATGGAGGGGGTAAGGGCGATTTGAGGGTTCGGTTCGAGGTGGAGATGCCCGGCGCGAGTTGGGCGGCGAGGTCGGATACACAGGTGAGTACGGGTGACTAAAAGTCTACGAGATCCGGTATCAGGGTGGTGGAGCAGACGGCAAAGGGATGAGCATGGCGGAGGGTCGAGATTGGTTGGAGATTGATCGATCGATCGCTGATGAGTACAAGGGGACCACGGTGACTCTTCCCGAGGGATTGCCGGAGATGGACCCGTTGCCAGAAACGGTCGTCACCCGATATCTCTCGCCGGTATCAAGATGACGAGATGACCTGCGGGCGAAGAAGTCCAAGAGCCAGAGCCATTGCAGCGGTAGTCCCAGGCGACGCGGGTCGTGATATCACGGTATATATCGTACTTTCGTACAGACGTTCGGTCGATCAGTAACTGGGTCGCTCAATCGTTCAAACGCTCGGTCGCTGGTGATACCCGTTTTCGCCAGAATCTAGACAGTAACAATCGGCATCATCGCAATAGTCCGTCACTCGGCATATATGCATCACCCCCGCTCCTGCTCTTTGCGCCTTTCTTCCGCTTGCCGGCTCTATCTTCCTGAGACGCAACTAAAGCCGCTTTTCTCTTTTTCCCATCACCGCCTGGAGCTGCTTTCGTCTGCTTCCCACCGCTTTCCTTGTTATCACCACCTCCCTTCGACTCAGCGTCTTTCACGCTCGCGGCCTCGATGTCGATGCCGTCGGGATTCACGATCCCAACCGTTTTCGCCGCATCCGCCTCAGACCCTCCCGGGGCATCTGGTTCATCGCCCGCACCTCCCGCAGTTGCCGCACCTTCCGCCGCGCGACCCGCTTTACCGCGATTCCGTCGCCGCGGAACTGTGAGGTATTGGCATGTCGTGTCGAGCTCGGATTCGAGTCCAAGCGGTCGGGCCGAGAGCGTGATTTCGAGATAGGGGTGGTGGGTCATTTTGGGTCTGAGAATGTCAGTATATATACCGAGTCCAGAACCCGCAGCCCACAGCCCACAGCCCACAGTCCACAGCCCACACTTTACACAAAGCTCACGCGCAGAGCTCAGAGCTCAGTCTAAGCTGCACCCTACCACCCCTCACACCTTAGAAAGGGCTCAAGCTCGAGCTCCGATCTCCGAGGTCGACCACCTTGGTTGCTTCTCCGCAGCAGTGACCTCAAAGACGACCGCGCCCCGTCTCTTGCCGAACTTGTTGACTCCCACTCCAACTCCCACTCCCACTCACTTTGTCTTCCCTCCCAAGACCCTCATCAACCCCTGTCCCTCCTCCACTTCGTCCCCAGCGCTCGAGTCAACTTCAACCAGGCCCGAGCGGGTATACTGCCATATCCCCACAGCCCTATTCTTGCCCTTCCCGCCTCCTTCGGTATTCAGCCGCTCGATATACGCGCGCTTGATGACTTCCGCGACGGAGACGAGCTTGGGGGTGGCGAGTGCACATGGGAGCAGGGTGGATCGGGGCTGGGCCGTGGACGCCGATGTGGCTGACTGGGTGGAGGGAGGGAGGGTGTGGAGTACGAGAGGTCGATTGGGGTGGTCCTGCGAGGTTCAGCGGGGGTCATGGGCCACAGTGGTAGGATGAGTTGCTTCCAAAGGAGACCCTCCGGTGAGGTCAGGAGGGACAGGCGCGCACTCGCCTTGAGGAAAGCCAGCGCAAAGGTCACGTAGGCCTGCACCGAGCCGCCCGTGGTGATCCGCATTCTGTGCGGGCCAGAGGACGGCCCGGCTGCGTCTGTCGTGGGCGCCATGGTGTGCGGCGCGGCCTGGAGAGGTGCTGAGGAACTAACTGCAAATGTTACGCGCACTTCTGAAACCGAGTTCTCGGACTTGGGGTTCAGAATAGGCCCGCCTCGAGGAGCACTAGCTGGCCCAAGATGCTGCGCGCCTATAAAACCATTTCGCACCGAGGCCTATTCCGCTTCGCAGGCCTATCTTCCCCCGCCCAACTGGTTCCGCGCTGCCCGTTTGCGAAATGTCGACCCCGGCGCGTGTCGTGTTCGTCGACTTTCTGAAGGTCTCCATCAGTCTCCTTCAGCTCCTTCCTTCTCATACACTTCTCAGGTAAACACGGCGCATCATGTCGGTCGGGCAAATAGATCCAGGACAGGCAGTCTACGCCCAGGACGAGGTGAGTCGGCGTATCTTACCCGGATTTGGTCCGCTGCGTGACCAGGCGATTAGTCGTCTTTGGCAGGGAGTGGTAACGAGTCTGGGGATAGTGCTGATGTGTCATAGAATGGACGGCCGTTCATTATTGTTCGGTACGTAGGACATCTTTGGGGTTGATACTACACACCTCCGCGGTTGCTCGGGAGCTGACCACGCCGCAGCGAGCAAGGGAAGAAGGTCCGCACCCATGGTCTCGAGGCGATTCGGGTTAGTCGGCTTCGGGCCTCCCTTCAGAGATATAGGATATCAGCTGACAGAACCGCAGAGTCACATCCTGGCTGCTCGTGCGGGTGGGTCGGCTTTGCCCAGGAAAACGGACCACAGGGTCTACCTGACACAGGCCGCGCTGATGCTCATGTGTAGTCACCAACATCATCAAGACGTCGCTTGGACCTCGAGGGCTGGATAAGATCCTCATCTCACCCGATGGAGATATCACAGTGACCAACGACGGCGCGACGATCCTGGGACAGATGGAGGTGGAGCACCAGATCGCGAAGCTGCTGGTTGAGGTGAGTCCTGCGGAAGGGACGAAGCAGTAATGCTTTGTGTCCCTCCTCGAGCGGTCACTGATCACTGACATTTCTGGCAGGTGTCAAAGTCGCAGGACGACGAGATTGGGGACGGGACGACTGGTGTTGTTGGTGAGTGTGTCGACGCGACCCTCGGCAGCGCTCTTGTTCGCTGAGCACCGCTGGGCTCTGGTGTCAAGTGACTCCACGAAGTCTTTCGGCTGACTCTCAAAAGTGCTTGCCGGCGCCCTGCTGTCTTCCGCTCTCACCCTTCTTGATCGAGGAATTCATCCCATCCGGATCGCCGACGGATACGAGAAGGCGTGCTCTATCGCTGTGGAGGAGCTGGACAGGGTCGCGGACACGGTCAGTGCGAGATTGCCGTTGTCAGCCACTGGCTGAATACAGCCGGCTGTCGTGTGCTGACGCTCCCAGATCGAGTTCACTAAGGACGACACGACCAACCTGCTCAAGACGGCCAAGACGAGTCTGGGCAGCAAGATGTGAGCGGGTCTTCGCGCAACGTTCTTCACATGGCATGGTCAATGCTGACTGATTTCCCCAGCGTGTCCATTGCCCACGACAAGTTCGCCAACATCGCCGTCGACGCTGTCCTCTCCGTCGCAGACCTCACCCGCCGCGACGTCGACTTTGAGCTCATCAAGGTCGACGGCAAGGTCGGTGGCTCCCTCGAGGACACCTCGCTCGTCAAGGGTGTCGTTGTCGACAAGGACATGTCCCACCCCCAGATGCCGACGACCGTCCGAGACGCCAAGATTGCGATTCTCACGTGCCCGTTCGAGCCGCCGAGGCCCAAGACGAAGCACAAGCTGGATATCGAGAGCGTGGAGGAGTACAAGAAGCTCAGGGAGTACGAGAAGGAGAAGTTCTTGGACATGATCAAGATGTAAGTGAGCGTCTTGACCTCCTTGTTTTGATGGCGGAGAATGGAGCGGCGAGAACCGTGGGCAATCAGACCGAGGCTGACAACTGCACAGGGTGAAGGATACCGGCGCCAACCTCGTCATCTGCCAATGGGGCTTCGACGACGAGGCGAACCACCTGTTGATGCAGAACGAACTCCCCGCGGTCCGATGGGTGGGCGGTCCCGAGATCGAGGTGGGTCTGAGTGTTTCGTCGAGGGTCGCAAAGACCTCATGACCTGCTTGGTAAAGCGCTGACCCCGCCGCAGCTCATTGCCATCGCCACCAACGGCCGAATCGTTCCCCGGTTTGAGGACCTGTCGGCGGACAAGCTGGGACATGCCGGGCTGGTCCGGGAGATGACGTTTGGAACAACGCGGGAGAAGATGCTAGTGATCGAGGAGTGCGCCAACACAAGGGCGGTGACGGTGTTCATCCGGGGAAGCAACAAGATGGTCAGTCCGGATCGACCGCGTCTCAGCTACATTGGCTTTGCACGGACCTTGACCGCGGTACTGATGCGATCCTTTGTAGATCATCGACGAGGCCAAGCGGGCGTTGCATGATGCGCTGTGTGTGGTGCGCAACCTTGTGCGGGATAACCGAGTGGTGTACGGCGGTGGCGCTGCGGAGATCTGCGCGAGCATCGCCGTGTCAAAGAAGGCCGACGAAGTGAGTGTGGGACGGTCTTCACTGCCTTGTGTCAGATCTAGTGCCCCGTTCTGACATGCGCAGATCCCACGATTGAGCAATACGCCATGAGGGCGTTTGCCAACGCGCTCGACTCGATCCCTCTGGCACTGGCGGAGAATTCTGGTCTGTCACCGATCGATACCCTGGCGGACGTCAAGAGCAGGCAGGTGACCGAGGGGAACCCCAGATTGGGCATCGACTGCATGGGCCGGGGAGAGAACGGTGAGTCCGACTTCGGCGAGTTCAGATTTGGAGAGGCTACCAGCTGTCACCCGGCTGTCATTCCGCCTCTCCTACATACCTGCACCGTGCCTGTTTCTTTCTTCCCCTGCGTCGCCTCATTCCGCCATGCTGACTCCCGTGTAGACATGAAGACGCAGCACGTGTACGACCCGTTGATCTCGAAGCGACAGCAGTTCCTGCTGGCTACCCAGGTGGTGCGGATGATCCTCCGTGTGGACGACGTGATTGACGCGTCTGCGTTCCAAAGCGAGGTCTAAGCGGTGACATGGGTAGAAGGAAGGGGCAAGCAGTAGATGTACATGGGAGGTACTCGATGCAATGCATGCATGGATGAGCATCCTGAGTACTACAATTTATGTCGTGTTGTTCTGGTGCGGGCCCCCCGGTGTGTCCGATGAAATCCGATGGAACCCCGAAGCGGGACGGGGGGTTTAAAGTGACGGGGTTGGGTCCGGGCCGGTGCGATCCGGACTTGGGTGGTGGTGTGGTGTTGCTGTGGCTGCTGCTTTGAACAACTCCGTGTCTTAGGAGCTCCGTCCAATTCGACTTGTTCCGCGACTTGCCGGCGGGTCCATCGTATATCTTGCTTGCATCGACGTCCTTGTCCACCCCACCCACCAGTGCGCCAGTTTTTCTTTTCGTCTTTTCTTCCATAACAAAGAACAAGCGACGTCACAGTGAGTACTGGTGCAGTAGCAGCCGCAGTAGTCCGGTCCGGTTCGGTTCAGGGTGAATAGAAATCCAACTGACATCACTACTCTTTTCACCTCGCCTCGGTAACATCCCAATTCCATATCTTCAGCCCATCTCCTCTCTCCTCTAAACAACCACAACCACAACCACAACCGTATTCTGTGCATAATCCCACCCCACCCCGCCTCTTCGCCACCACCACGTCTCCCCCAGCCAAACGCACCAAGATGTCCGGAGTTACAGAGCTCGAACCCCGGCGACTGACCTGATCACCCTCACCCGCCATATCCTCAGCCAGCAGTATGCCCTGGGACCCCAGGCGACGGGCGACTTGACCATGCTCCTCATCGCGATCCAGGTGAGTAGGCGCGAGTACATTCCGTGACTCGACCCCTGTCACTACCGCTATCACCACCATTTCCGCTCCGAGCACGACACCTTCCTCTCCGCGGATCCAGGCAGTTCTGCCTCATCCTCCAGTTTCCTCTCGGGGCGGATTCGAAATCTACCATCCATCACCTTCCCCCGCCTTCTCTTAGCCCACTCGTACCCGTACCCACCCCGCTGACCCCCAGGTCACCTCCAAATACATCGCCTCGAACGTCCGCAAAGCCCGGCTCATCAACCTCGTCGGTCTCGCCGGGGACACCAACGTCCAGGGCGAGGACCAGAAGAAGCTCGACGTGCTCTCGAACGATATCATGGTGAATGCCCTGCGCGCGTCGGGCAAGTGCAAGGTCATGGTCTCGGAGGAGGTGGAGGATGCGATTGTCGTCAAGGGCGGGAGCGGCAACTAGTGAGTGGGCGCGGGATCGAGTTGGGGCCGGTCGGCGGTGTGGCGGAGCGTTGCGATCTGGTCCATTGGAGGACAATCCGTCTGCCTGTGTACATCCAGCCGATTACGTGCGCGGCGCGGTGAAGTCGTCGACGAAGACATTTCGTATCCCGCGCTCGCGCTCGCACTCGATGTGCCACGCCGCCCTTGTACCCACTCCCCGTGTGTCTCGCTGACCCGCCCAGCTGCGTCGTGTTCGACCCCCTCGACGGCTCGTCCAACATCGACGCCGGTGTCAACGTCGGCACCATCTTTGGTGTCTACAAAGTGGTGAGTGGGACGCGCACTTTGCGTCGCGGATCGTCGCGGATCCACGCCCGATATAGCTATCCACTGCCCGTTTGCCGGTTGACCGTTGCTCGTGCGAGCCACTGCTGACGTCTGCTCAGAAGGAGGGATCGAGCGGCGGTATCGAGGATGTCCTTCGACCGGGCAAGGATATGGTTGCGGCGGGCTACACGATGTGAGCGGGGCGGTCTCACGCATGGTTCCATCCTTCCTTCCACTCATCCACTCGTATTACACCTTTGTACTCGACCAATTCCATCGCCTCGTTTCGACTCCCCGCTGACTCTGCCTCTTTTAGGTACGGTTCCTCGTGCAACCTCGTCCTCTCCACTGGCCAAGGCGTGCACGGCTTCACCCTCGACGAGTCTCTGGGCGAGTTCATCCTCACCCACCCCGACATCCAGATCCCTTCCCGAGGCAAGATCTACTCGTTCAACGAGGGCAACTCGCTCCACTTCTACCCCCCACGGTCAAGTACCTCGAGTCGATCAAGTACCCGGCCAACGGCAAGCCTTATTCGGCGAGGTACATCGGTTCGATGGTGGCCGATGTCCACAGGACGTTGTTGTACGGCGGTATCTTTGGGTACCCGGATGACAAGAAGAGCAAGGATGGTGAGTGCGACGCAGTGACGCGGCGACGAGGCGATGAGGCGATGGGGCGACGAGGCGTTGCGGCTGTTTACTCTTCCACCCACGCTGGTCGTTCGTCTCATTTCAGCGAGTGAAGTGCGGACCAGCTCCCCCGGCTCGTACTGCCTCGGCACCTCTCATCCCCTCCCGCCGTGCGATGCGGTGTGCGATGTGTGATGCGCGATGTGCGCCGTGCGATTTGCGATTTGCGACGTGCGCCGTGCGATGTGCGATGTGCCACTCCCGCTGACCCGCGCTAGGAAAACTCCGTATGCTCTACGAGGCCTTCCCCATGTCGTTCCTCACCGAGCAAGCCGGCGGTGTCGCCACAACGGGCACCCAGCGCATCCTCGATGTCATCCCCAAGAACATCCACGGGAGGTGCCCCGTCTTCCTTGGTTCCAAGGATGATGTCGAGGACCTCAAGAAGTTCTATGACGAGTATGACGGTGAGAAGAGGTGGTAGAGGGGGTGAAGCGGGCGCGGCGTGAACAGAGGGGCAACCGAGGGGCAACGGAGGAGTTTGGAGGGGCAACGGAGGAGTTTGGAGGGGATCGGCTCGTGCCGGTCGCATCGACGTCGAATTCGCCGTGTAGAAATGCGATATATGTACCGCACGGACGAATCGATTAGCCGGCTCAGAGTACTCGAGGTCACGAGGCGTGCGCCCGCGCCCAAGTGTCTTGTCATACTGTACGTATCGTTTTGGTATGCGGGTGAGAAGTGCTGGTGCGTGCTTGGCGCTGGCAGTTGTAGGTTTGTAGAAGATGCAATCTGTCATTGTGCGGAGGAGACGCTTTGCGCGCGAGTTCGGTGGCAATGGGACGAGCACGGGCAGAGCGCGATTGTGTGCAATGTGAAGCTGCTCTAGATCTCGAGTCGGGCCACGAGACGCAACGTTGGGCCATATCGATGACTCTCGAGGCATGCGGCATCATTAAACCCAGCCACCACTCCTCTGCTGACATCTCGCTGATCAGGTGCAAGCGATGCAAGCTGTCCATATGCATACCACTAAACGCAATGCCTTGCTTCCACAGATCACCCCGAAGTCTCTCCCTCCGCCCCTCCCCCCCCGCCCCCTTCCTCCCACCCCCGCGCTCACCGCTTCAAAGTCCTCTGCTTCTCCGCACTCTCCACAATCTTCCTCTCCACAAACATCCCCTTCCTCTTCCTCACCCCATCCACATACGCCTTCGCCACATTTGCCCTGTCTGCCTTCTCCCCCAGATCCTCCAGCTCCTCCACTGTCGTGGGCACCCAGAACGGGTCGAGGTCGAGCGTCTCAAAGCCCGAGAAGATGAGTTGAGGGGAAGCGGCGCCGGATGTGCGCTTGCGGATCTCTGAGAGCGGGAGGTGTGTGTCAGCGCGGCACGGTTGGCATGGTTGGACACGGCACGACACGACGCGAGGGTGCGGCTCGCGGCTCGCGGACATCGTCTCGATCGATCACTCAAGGTCAAGAAGGGTCAAGAAGTGGAGGTGTTGGTGGACAACGACAACGACAACGACAACATAACGAGGGTCGAAGACGGGACGACGGGACGAGGGAGAAATCGGTCCGCGTGTACTCCTCCCAACCCGACTCACCGTCCGCAAAACCAAACGACTCGACCACTGGCAACATCGCCCGAATGGTAAAGAACGCCGTGCCCTCTTTCATCTCCTCGCTGACGATCCTGCCCCTCCTCCTGGCAACCACGGCATACACCTTTCCCAGCACGTCGGCTATGACACACAGACGTCAGCATGCGGATGCTCTCATGCGAAAGACGACGAGGTGGCGCGCCTCAATCCGCAACACTCACTCGACGCCTGGATGTCACAGGTGTACATGGCGAGCTTGATACGGGGTGACCAGTCGAGCATGCCCGCTCGACATGCATCCCTCACAGCAGAGATCAGCGCGCCCACCACGGCTGTGCGTCCTTTGCCTACGACAAGTCAGCACGATGCCCATCACGCGGCCACGTTACAGCTTCAAAACTTTTCACGCCCGTTTAGACGGGGCGACTCATCCCATCTCCCCGTGGGTTTGGGGGAACAACGATGATCACCCCACCCGCTTCGCATCACGCTTGCAACCACTCACCTTCCTCTTCATCCTTTGAATGCTCGATCCTCTCCACCACCCACCCCATCCCAACAGTCGGCTCGGCACACAACGGGCCCTGGAACGTGGCCATCTGGAACCCGGCCTCCACCGAGTTTTCGAAATCCCTCAACAGGCGCAACTCTGCACGGGTGTCCGACTCGCTCTTCGCCGCCGAAGAATCGAGACTGGCGAGTTGATCTTGCGCGACGGCGTCGTCGGTGCTCGCGAGTGCTTCGTCGGCTGTTTGACCCCGCGCGCGAGCGGAAGCTATGAGCTGCTCCTTCCCTCTCAACCTGCCAAAGTCAGCATCGCATCAATCATTCACCCCAGTTGCTCCGAGTCGCGACGCGACTCGATCTAGCGACGAGGGAGTGATATTTCGAACCCACCTCAGACTCGTCTTGCCAACAGGATCGAGGAGGAGGTTCGCGCCCATCCTCTTGGGACCGAAACACCAGACTCTATCCGCTGCTCCGACCCACTCGCCGCCGCAGGCCGCACAGATGGTCTCCAACTCGGCCCAGAACTCCTGCGGACTGAGAACTCTCGCCTCAGTCACCGCCGACTCTGCTGTCTCTCGCTCCTCGCGAGCGGCCTCTTCGGACTCATCCACCGTGCTTCCTCTCTGGGAGATGAGGCTTGCGATGGACGTGGGATGAGCGAGCAGGAAGTCGGTGATTGCCGATGGGATTGGCACCGCACGAATCGTGAAGCCGACGAGACCGTCGAGGAGCGTGCCGTGCACAGTCCCACGCGGAGCACCTTTGGTTTTGGGAGGAGCCATGTCTGGCGCGCGCACAGCCGTCTCACGAAAGGGGACGATGGTCTCGCTCTGCTGAATCGCACACTTTGCAAATCGCTCGCGAAGGTCTTTCAGGCATCGCTGTGGCGCTTCAGCACGATCCAGTAGATCGAATGGCCACCACTCGAGTATGCTCACCTCGAGATGAAGCTCTCCGGCAGTGAGGATGACGTGCTCTCCAGTCTCCTGGACAAGGTACTCTGCGCAAGGGTCCGCTTGATTGAGGATCTGCAATCCGCGAACAAGCTTGGGCATATCACCTAGAACCATCATCAGCGACGAGCGCTCGCACTTAGCCGAGGCAGAGCTCACTTGGGTTCTCCGGCTCCAGTGCGACTCGGACGATTGGTGCGGCCTAATAGTTGTCAGCGTTTCCTGTTCGTCGTATGACTTCCCACCGTTTTACGATCTCACTCACCTGCATCGAGACCCCAGCGAGGTTGATCATCGTCTTTGGTATTTCCTCGCTCTTGATGCCCGCCGCATCCGGCGCCCAGAGCGTAGCGTTCCTGAATACCTTGCCCTCCAGTCCTCCAATCGCACACACATGCCCAGCCGGGACTTCCTCCACCGCGACCAGCTCTCGACCCATCATCATATACAGGTCCCGGGCGGTCACGCGGGTCACATACTTGGTGTTCCTGGCGTGAGTGGGTGCCAGGTCCGGGTCGAATTTGGGTAGAGTGGCGAGGAGCGGGGTATCGCGTTTGAGTACGCCGGAGAAGATGCGCGAGAAACCGAGTAGGATCTCGGATGACTCAGGTTCGCTCGAGGGTTCGCTGTCGACTGCAGTTGTTTCCGCACCATGGGCGCCGACGTTGGCGTCGAGTGTGAGACTCTCGAGGGGTTTCGAGAGATCGTCGGTGGTAAGAGGCTTTCCGGAGTTGGTTTCCGTAGCCGAGGGTGAGGCTCCATCTGGAGTCGCTTGAGACGCAGCCAGTGCCGCGGCTCTTCTCTCCCTCTCTTCCCTTCCACGTTGCCTCATTTCCTCCGCCGAGAGTTCCTTTGGCCGGTACTGCGGCAGATCCCCTCGCTTGACCGCAAACATCTTGCTCACGTACGCCGTGACCTGCACGCCCTCGGCTTGGTCGCACGAGAACAGCGCCTTCTCGAGGTCATTCGCCGGCTGGAGCGGGGTAGACGAAGCCCGCGCTTCCTCCGGATGTAGCATGTGTGCGAGGCGGAGAGCCTGGGCGTCGGTAGGTGAGGGTATGACGTCGATGACGGCTTGGAAGGTGGTGGTGGAGAGGGGTAGCCATTGTTGCATGATGAGAGTGAGGAGGTTGCGGGTGTCTTTGGATTTCAAGTCGCGAGGGGAGATCTTGATCGATTGGGCGGTGACGATCTTCTGGACGGCGTCGGGGTTGCTAATAGCAGACAATCAGCACGGCCCAGTTCTCAAGATGACAAATGCGAGGAAGCAGAGACGGCCAAAGCGAGTAAATGGACTCGTTGGACCCGTGTACCGTGTCGCCATGTCGCCGTCTCGCCGTCTCGTCATGCTACTCACTAATCACCCAAGACGGTATCGTAAACTCTCCACAAGTTGTCCAGCACGAACTGGACGAACATGGGCTTGAGCGGTCTCCCCGCGAGCTTCTTCCTGCCCACTACCCTTTTGCTCTTCGGATCGAGGTACCAATCCCCCCAAAGCACCCTCCTGAGGTTCGCCTCCTTGATGCCCAACTTGTCGGCATAGAGTCTCGCGAATTTACCGAGCCTGAACGCCCAGCCGTCAATCGCGCTCGCGAAGAGGACGTTGCCCCTCTCTGGAGCAAAGTAGATATCCTCGTCTTCCTTCTCTTCGTATTCCCCGCCATCATCCTCTGCGGGCGTAGGCGTGTTCGTCCCGCTTCCAGGGGCGCTTCCGCCAGGAGTTGACCCAGCGGGAACGTCAGCCTGCTCATCCCGCCGAAGGGCGAGACGACGTTCCCGCTCTTCACGCCAGCGGAGATCGTCCTCCATCCGCTCAGACGCGTAAAAGGAACCCATGACGGCGTTGACTTGCTCGATGAGCTGGGAGAGGTGGTGGTATGCCTCGGAAGGGGAGAGTTTGAGTTCGGTGATCAGCCGGTCCATCTTGTTGATCACGAGGAGGGGTCGGAGGCGGTCAATCCATGCTTGACGTAGCACCGCGATGGTCTGGAGCGGGAGTCAGCACGGGCAGGTACACGCTCGGTAGAGGAAGGAACGCCGAGGAGGGAAGAAGAGGATGTGGGGATGGAGAGGCGGAGAGGGATGCTTCGGAGAAGAATTCATCGTACCTGCGTGCAAACCCCTTCGACAACATCCACCAGCACCAGCGCCCCATCGCACAACCTGCTCGCGGTCGACACTTCAGACGCAAAATCAACGTGTCCAGGCGTATCAATGACGTTGCAAAGGTGTTTCGACGTCGACGCTGCGCGGGCGTGAGTCAGCACAAGAACAGGAACATCTCCCCATATCCAGCCGGCTCCACGCCCCGCAGCCTGATCATCGCATCTATGCTGAAGCTGTTTCCTCATCTGTGTGATACCACTCACGCTTTCCGTCGGGTCCTAATCTCGTCATGTCGAACCGGAGCGATACCTGCCAACCAAATCACTTATTAGTCATGTGTCCCTCTCATTCATGCAGATCCTAGCTCGAGGGGGCGGCAGAATATCCGAGGCCAAAGCCTCCAAGCCAAAGCATCCAAGCCTAAGCCTCCAAGCTTAAGCCTCCAAGCAAAAGTCCCGGAGCCCGAGGCCCGAAGCTAACCCCAGAACGATACTGATCGCAACCGCTCTAAAGGGATAGGGACGCATCTACGACCTGAACCCGAACCCGACGCCGTCGCCGACTCACCGCACTGCTCTCCATCGTGATCCCCCGCTCCTGCTCGTCCTCCCTACTATCCAGAAACCTCAGCTTGCCCGCCATCCGCTGCGAGATGATATTGTTCGATGAGAGCAGGCTGTCCGCGAAGGACGTCTTGCCGTGATCGACGTGTGCGACGATGGTGACATTCTAGGCGAAGCGGAAGCGGTTTAGCGGTAGTCTTCTCAGGGTACAGGGCGGGTTGAGATGGGTGAGGAAGGGGCGCAAACAGCAGGAGGAGGGTACAGCAGCTGTGATAGAGGATGATAGATGGGCAGTGTTGTATCATCGATGAATACCAGTGGGAGAGGGGTGCGGACAGTGCATGGTGCTGGAAAACACAGAGTGTGTATGACTCACGCGTGTGTTGGTCAACGGCACTGCGAAGGTCTGCGCCATCTTGCTGGGTCAGTCTACTTGATTCTTTCAAGAAGAGGAAGAGGCAGAGTTGGAAGAAACCGCAAGTGCAAATCAACTCGTTAATTGACAACTCTGACTCTGTCAGAAATCATGACGCTCACTCGTGGACGACCGACCGGATCCGAAAACTGGAATCAGTGGCTGTGGCCGATGGGATGGCTCCCTCCGCCTCGAGTAGACGGGGACCACGCATAGATGCATCGATTAATGCTACAACACAAAGATGCTAATTACAGGCTATGTACTTCGCCGTCTCCCCCGGACCACAGTGGTGTGGTCCAGAAGAGACTGCATGGGATATTATGAATGCCGAGTAAGTCGGAAAAGGTACTTGACTATTGTGGTCTCCCTCGACCAGGAGTGATTGTCCGATTTCGTTGCTGCTACTCGTTCTCGTTTCGCCGCCGGACCACGCCGCACCGCGCTTCTCGATGGTCCCGGAACTTGCTCGCTCGTCCAATGCTGTCCCAAGCTGTCCGTGTCGTGGCTCGACCCCACTACCCACGATGATACCGACGCCGGACGATGCCGATTCCGCGTCGTTCATTTGCGTTGCGTAGTGTGCCGACGCCGCCGGACGCCGCTCACAGCACCAACGCGCCCAACACGGCGACCGCCGCGGATCCAAGCAAGGCCAATATCGGCACACCCTCGACTACGCTCGTCGAACCGCTCTTGACGCTCGTGGTTGTATTTGACGCCGTTGCTGGCACCCCACCGCTACTGCAGACACCTAGAGACTGCACGTCCGCCTGCGACATGAACAGGTAGGGCATCCCGCCATACCCCGGCGCAGCGTATGAGACGGAAATGGTACCGTCCGCACCGGTCGTGAAGGACTTGCACGACAGCACGCTGAGGCTGTCAGACACAGTCGAAACGGTCACAACGCCAACGCAATCTCTACCAGGCATGAGGGCGCACGGGGTACGGAAGAGCAAGGAACCTCAAACTCACTCCACCACGCTGGATTGGGAAGACCATCCGCTCTGGGTCACTCCGAACGAGGCGTTCTGACTCGGACTTCCTCGCTACGGCGCGTCAGCACGACCACAACATGAGCGGTCCGATGCCACGCTCGATCCAACGCTCGACTCAACGCACGTTGGTGAGCACAGCAAGCAATGGTCCCTTTCGAATCGCCACGTCTGTCGCTGTGGAGGCGATGATCTTGCTAGTCGAGTTGAGGAAGCTCTGGCCGTTGAAGAGCGTGTTGTTGGCGATGACCGCCTTCCGGATCATGTTGAGCCGGGCAATGTGCTGGTACGTCGACGTGTTGGTGTAGTTTGACGGCCAGAGCGCGGCACGGTTGTATGGGTCCGCTGCGCCGTTGCTGAAATCTTGCTCCTGGCCACTGCGAGAGTCAGCATAGGCCTTCGTCGCTGTAAGAGCAGACGGGTGAAAGAACAGACGAGTAACTCAAGCTATCCCGAGAAAGGGAGCAGAGATGGGCGATGGACAAGGGAAGGAGGCGGAGACGAGGGAACTCACTAGTAGACGATAGGGATACCGTCAAAGACGAACTGCGCCACCATGGCGTTGTACGCCAGCTGTGGGTCGACGGTTGTGTTCCTCCATCGCGGCAGGTCGTGGTTCTCAATAAAGTTGCCCAGAAGGTACGGTTTCTACGCTCTCTCAGTCCAATTCCAAGCTGTCCGCTCCACAGCGCATAGAGGTCAACTCACGGGGAACGCGGTAAGGACCTGGTTGGCAATGGTCACGAACCCGGACATGTTGCCGTTGGGCGTCCCGAAGCCGTCAACGATACCGTAGTACAGGGGGTATCCGAGGATCGAGTCCATCCAGCTCTGAGTCTGGAATTGGGAAGCGAAGCTGAGACGTTGTCAGGCGGGGGTCCCGAGTTATCTACAGGTAAAACTGGCGAGAGACGTACCCAATGTCCGAGCCGTAGACTTCACCGATGCAGAACACGCCTGCGGCGCCACAGAATCCGGGCCAAAACGCACCCGGGATGTGCTTCGCAGCTACAACGTATCCGATCAGTCCTCGTTATCGCCGCCACGAGAGGCGGTGCCGAAATCCAGCTCACCGTCGATACGCAGGCCGTCGATCTGGTATGTGGTCGTAAAGTTGGAGATCCAACTCTGGAGTGTCGAGATGACGTATTGGTTCTCGGTGTTCACGTCCATGAGCGCGAGGTTTTCGTCGCCCAGCCAGCAGTATTCGACCGAAGTCTGGTTGTTGTAGTCGATCCAGCAGAAGGGGTGGAAGTACGACGGGTCGGTCCATCGTGATCCGTCGGCCGTTAGGGCTGTTGCGTTGGTGGACGCGTTGACGCTCAGGGACGGGATGTTGTTGACGACAACGTCGACCATGAGGTACCTGAGGCATTCAGCGACATGACAAGACTGGAAAGGAGCGGATGGTGGGAGGCGGGACAACGTACATCCCACGAGCGTGCAGTGCGGCGGACAAGGCTTTGAGGTCGGCATCCGACCCAAAGCGCGGGTTCAGAGTAAGCGGGTCGGTCACCCAGTAGCCGTGGTAGGCGTAGTTGTACGGCGTGTGGACGTCGATGTTCTCTGCGCATCGGTTTCAGCATGGACACGGACACACGAAGCCAATCCCATCTTATTGCATTCCCCATGAGCAGTCAAAGGAGGGGTTTTCGCCAGACACCTCAAGTCGACTCACTGCTGATGGGTGAGATCCACACCGCGTCGATGCCCATGCCCTGGATGTAATCCAGCTTGTCAATGACCGAGAGCCATGTCCCGCCACACCACCTAGCGAAGCGGTAAGCGTAAGCTCGATCGAGGTCTGCCACATCTCATCTCCACCTGTCGACGTATCTTCGCGTCTTGCGTCACGGAGACGGACACGGAGACGCCACTGGTTGCTGACTCGCTGCTGTGCCACTCACGTCTGGTCTATTGGGTTGCACACCGTTGGGATCGGACTTGTTCGTGCTGGTGCAGTGTCCGATGCAGGGGCGAATCGGTCTGTGATGAGTCTGCGCGAGGTGGTCAGCCAATGTGCATCGCGCAGATCCAGATACACCTGTCAGGCGGACAGGGCGAATAGATGGTGTGGTGACGACGGAACTGGGAGACCCACTGGTAGATGGTCTTGCCCTTCCATTGCTCGGCCGTGAGGCCTAGAGCAGGCTGGATCGCACCGGCCAAAGCCAGCGCAGCGACGAGTTTGGACAACATCCCAGGCGGCGGCGTGTGCGTGTGCGTGTCCAGATCAAGTGAGTCGAGTAGTCAAGCTGGGTCGAGGTGGCGAGGGTGGAGTTGAGTGAGAGGCAGAGTTGCAAAGGGTTTTGAGTCAGGCGTGGATCCTGGTCATGCGTTTCGGACAAGGAAGTGTGATGGTCGATCCGCGTTGGTCGAGCTAGTCACGGGGGAGACAGACTACCAACAGGCACAGATGGGAGTCCCGGGGGGAGGAGGATGAATCGCAGGGGAAAGGGGAGGTGTGTCAAAGCGACACCGACGACAAGAAAGGGGAAGATGAGTTGGTCTTCGGCGGCCTCGTCGTTACGCTTCTATGTCGTCGTCGTCGATGCGAATGCGCCAGCGACAGCGACCCGATCCTCTCGATCTTTCTTCCCGTCTCGATCCGTGTTTGCGAAAAGAGTGGCCAAGACTGGAATAGACGGCGACGGCGGTACAAGGAATCAGGAGTACGGAATAGAGTATGGCAGGTACGTCTTGCGAATTGGGTAGCGTACGGTCTGCCGAGGTCTCGAGACAGTGTAGTATGGACTCTGGACCGTATATGGAGCTAGATGAGTATGGAGGGAGGTAGAGTACGAGGTACTGCAGAAGGTAAAAGGAGGCGAGGCACGTCCGTTCGTCCGTTGTACCGTACCGTACCGGTCCGTCAAGCCGCCCCTGGAATGACAGGCCGACCGCCAAGGGGACGAGGGGACGAGGAGAAGAAGGGACACGGGGCACAGGGAGACACGGAGACGCGGAGATATGGAGACACGGTGCTCGCCTGGTCCAAGCCCAGTGGTCGAGCCGCCTGCCGCCCCGTTGTTCTCGGCCCCTCGAGAAAGGCCCGGTCCAGTCGCGAGTGCAGAGGCTTCTCTCGAGGCTCCCTGCCGGCCCCAAGTGAAAGCAATGCCATTGCAGGGGCGGGGCGTCGTGCAGAGCCTACATCCGAGCAGGCCAGAGCCAGAGCGACATGGGGTCTGTCGGAAAAGACGCCGGGGCCACCACACGGCGCATGTCAACAAAAGACGGTCGTGCCGTGTGATCGAGACCCAGAGGGGTCTCGTGATCTGCATCGCGCTAGGGCCGGTGGGCCTGTGCGTTTGTGTGCACCCGAGTCACGTCTGGGTGGCACCGCGTGGTGATGTAAAGGGACGACGGATGAAACGCATCCGACGGGGTGGTTTCGAAACAGGAACGGCAGGGAACACGCATGTGTGGCGTTTGGCGAGAGTACGCGTGCATCTTTTGGCGCGCCCAACGCGACGGGGCGGAGGCGGCGGCGTAGGCAAAGGCGAGAAGGCGCAGGCGCAATGCTGCCCAAGTCTCTCTGGCTCGTACAGGCGGACGTATGTTGGTGGGGAGAAGCGGGGATATGCATGGCGCAGTGTCGTGTCCCAGTCCAGAAGATGAGAAGCGAGTAATGGTTCCGAGCGAGCAAGTCGGGCCAGGGAGGCAAAGTCAACAAGTGAATTGAACCCGGTCACTTTGTAGTTTGTACAGTGCAGACCGCGAATACGCCCGAGGCGTTGCCAAGAAGGCCACCGCAGTCATCACAACCACTACAACCACATTCATCTCAATCACCACGATGATTTACCCCTGCTGTGCGTGACAAACGAGTGACAGTCTCCCTCTGTCGGAGACTCGGAACCGTTCCGTTCCACCGCCGCGGCGTCAAGACAAACAAGTCAACACGACGCACTGTCAGACAGGCGGTCACCGACTCGACCCAGATTTTGCGTTTGATTTCAACGTTTTCAATTCAATCGCACCAGGGATTCACGTCTAACCTGGAACCTTGATCCCGAGCCGACGTTTCGACGAGACGTTCCCGTAATCCTCATTCCACAACACACACCGTCACACCCGACACATCGTCCCTGGACCCGCACAAACATAAACAACCAGTTCCTCGGCACCCACGACGACTGCTGCGGGGTTAGTCTAAATCCATTTAATCCAGCGTCGAAGCGTTTAAGTACCATCTTTATATTCGACTTGTGATCCCCGTCCTACCAGAACCAGAACCTCGATCGTTCTGTCATTCATAACCCCAAGCAGCATCGAAGAATTTAGGAGGCAATGTTGACGGCTCGCGCGTTGAATCGATCGGAGCTTGGCACGCGCATCGTTGCGCATCGTTGCGCATCGCGACGGGCCTATGACCTATCCGAATACCCGGGCCACTCTAGGTTGACGATGTACATAACATGTGCACGAGCGATACATGGTGGGATCGAGTACTTGTAATGTCCCCGCGCGCGCACGGGTGACGGACGGTATATTGCCTGCTGTTTTGAGTGTGTAATGTAATGCCAAACGTGAGCCCAAAAGTACCCTTCCCAAATTATAACCCCAGGTTTCCTGTCGCCACCGCCATCCCCTCCCGTACCTCCTCAAATCCCGTAAGCAATCATAAACATCTATGGGGAACGGTGGTGTTGATGTCACCGTTCCTGGTCCCTCCCTCACTCCTCGAACACCAACGGGGCGAGTAGAGACTTGTGATACTCTCTACACCTGCGACCCAATTTCTTGCACCGCGGCAATGTGCTCCTCTACGTGTCGGAGCAACTCCTACGCACGACCCATCAGCGGCCCGCTCATTGCCAGTTGTTCAGCGTGGACGGTCGAACCGGACTCACCTCGGCGGTGTCGAATGCTCTGGTGCACGCCTCTCTAGAAGGCAGTTCCGCGCGACAGTAATGCAATGGGACATCGACCACTTCCTCCTCCTTGACTTCGACGTGAACCTGGGCGATGAAAGCTTCCGTCTCCGGAGCGATCACTCCACCTCCCCCTCCCTTCACGATCCCCTTGTGGGACCCGCTCGCCAGCTCTCCTGACCCCGAGGGGTTCGGGACGTGCACATTCCCCGAAGCCGTGACGTGCGGATGACGGACATCATACCCCAGCACCCCCGGATCCTCTCCACCCTCAGCATCGCTGTCCCCATCCGCGTCCGCATCCGTCTCGTCCCCTTCACTCTCATCGTCGCCTCCGGGTTCAAACACCCCCATCTGCCTCGCCCTCAGCACCTCGACCTGATCCCTGAGCTCTTCATTCCTCTCTTTCAGCGCCTCATTCCTCTGCCTCGCCTCGCGGAGGTCCTGCTCGAGCTTCTTGTTCCGCTCATGCACCTTCGGGTACTTGATAGCCTTTTCGCGTATCGCGTCGTCCGTCAGCCTCGACTGGTCAAGAAGGATCTTGAGCTGTCCGCGGAGCTTGTCGTTCTCCGCGGTCCACTGAGAACGGATCGCTTGGCCGTGAAGATCTTTCTGACGCAGGCCGAGCTTGAGTTGTTGCCGAAGGATCTTCATCTCCTTTCTGAGATCATCGTTTCGACGAGCCTCTTCGGCGGCACTGTTGGACGCGCTGTCGTACATCCCCCGGATCCACGCGTTCTCTTCGACGAGCGATTGGACGCGTGACTGAGCGGTGTCGAGCTTGGATGTGAGGTCAGACAAAGTCGCGGCACTGGCGACGTTGATCTGGTCGACCATGGAGGGTGATGCCGGGTCTGCCGAGTCAATATCGATCGCTGGCTTCTGGGAAGCCAGAGGATTGGGAGCAGGCGCCGACATATCACCGGGCTGAGAGATTGGCTGGGACTGGGTCGTCGGCTCAGGCTGGGGCTGAACATCAGGTTGAGGCTGGGCAATCGGCGGGGACTGAGGGTCGAACGCTTCGGCATGTTCGCGCAGATGATTTGCCAATTCGGCCGCCGAATTCAGTTCCTGCCCGCAGGTTTCCCAGCGACAGGCGAACTCGCCTGAGCTCGTCAGCTCGGCTCCGAAGGGAAACCAGTGGGGATACCTACTGAAGACAACGGCCTGAGAGGGCACAACGGCCTGGGAGGGACCATCGATGATCACAGTCTCAGTCTGGTATTCCTGGACAGTCAGTCAGCGTCGGCTCAATGCCTGGACCTCGGGAGATGGGATGCAACTCACCACCGACACATCCGCCTCGAGCAGGGCGAGGTCCTCGTCGGTCACCTCTGGGACCTGCACAACTGGCCGCGCCTCTTCGGCGGATTCCATCCCAGCATCAACCGGCACGTCGATCGCTTCCTGCACGGTCTGCGCCTGACCATCGGGACCAGCTTGCGAGTCTCCAGCGGCTGCATCCGCGGCGGCCGCCTGAGCCAGTTCCTCTTCTTCCCTCTCCATGCTCTCTGTCACCGCCACCCATACCTCTTCCCCATCTATCACCCGCTTTTCGACCCTCGCTGGAGCCTGACTTTCTTCGACCCCGGCCGTAACGACCTCGACAACAATCTCGACCCCGTGCTCAAGATCCCCACCAGAATCTGAATGTGTTTCCCACTGAACTCCTCCTTTACGCTGACCAACCTGCGCGTTGCCGCGCGCATCTTCTGGTGGACTAGAGAACGAGGCGATCGGATCCACTTGCGAGACCCCTGTCGAGTCGGTCTGGGTTCCCAGCGAATCCTTGTCCCTCACATCGGTCGCATAACGCCTGAGCACACTTGGGGAAGGTTGGGGAACACTCCCCATCTTCTTGCCCGGCTTGGGCGGTAGGGAGCCCGTGCGTTTCGCCATCTGCTTGATCTGCGTCGTGGTAGGACCTGGTCCGGCTCGCGAAGGCGTATCAGAGATATGGATGACGCGTTTACTGGATAGTGGCGGGACTTGCGGAGCAGGGATCTCGGTGTTGAGAGTGTCTGGAGGAGGGGGCGCAATCGTTGTTGATTTCTGAGCGAATCGGACGGAGGGGGACGATGGTGATTCAGCACGTTCGCGCATGCTAGCGCTCTGGATGGGACTGAGTTGACGGATCGGCAGCTCCACTATCGGCTGGGGTTTCGTGCGGGGGTTGGAAGTGTGCACTGAGAGGACCTCGAAGTCAGAATCGGAGTCGGGATCGCGAGCGGGACGTTTGGGCTCAACAGACGAATCGGGTGCGCGAAGATTGCTCGCTCTGCGCAGTCGGATGCCGGTGGAGGGAGTGGTGTTTGACACGGCGCGGCGGGTGGAGCGACGGAGAGGAGCATCGGATGCGGATGGAGCGTACGACGAACGAGTCGAGGAAGCGACTGTGGAGACTGATTCTTCTCTGGAACGTAGATTCCCTGCAGTGGAGATCAGCACCTGGGCACCCCACAAATGTGACTTCGCGATACCGTAGCGGCGACTGTTCCTGCACCGACTCACGCTTCCTGGCCGATGTCGCTCCGTTCGTCTTGCCCTTCTTCCCCTCTCTGTCGGAGCTGGGTTCCGGCTCCTCGCTTCCCCTCTTCCTCTTGCCCTTGCCTGTTCCCTTCCCCTTCTTCTCCGCTGTCCCCTTCCCCTTCCCCTTCTGCTCCTTCTGCTCATTCTGCTTCTTCTCCAACCTCTTTCCTTCTCTACCCACAATCGTCGGATCCGCCTTTCTCTTGGCTTTCCACTCCTCGATCAGTCCGTCTGTACATCCCTTCTTCTCCTCCCAGGTGGGGTCCCACGCGAGTCCAGTGTCCGGATCGGTTCCTTTCCACCTGATGAGGTATTCCCCGTCCCGGGGTGGACCTCGCTCGTCGAGGATCTCAAGCGCCTCGAAGAGATGCTGGGATTCGTCGTCCAGCGGCTGGAATTGGGTTTCGGGGAACGCAGGAGGAGAATCCGAAGGGGTGGGAGCATGTCGCGGCATTCTCGGCGAGCCACAGCCACAAGAGCCTTTTCAGCTTCCCGCCGGACAAGAGCACGGGTGCCCAGCCGAGAGGATGAGGAGGGTTTCCTTTCCCGGACTGAGATTAGGAGCGGATGCGTTGGTGAGATGAAAAGTACGAGCAAATGAGAATGAGAGGCAACACGTTGAGAAGTCCTCGCCGTCCCCGGCTAGTGACGGTGGGATGACGTGTTATTATGCATCACGTGACCCAGCTGGGGTCGGTTGATAAGCCAACTCTCTAGGCGCTGGCAACGACGTCTGTTTCAACATTTCGACTCGACGCTCACAGTACTCACAACTACTTTCATCGGTTCACTTTCAGTTCGCTCCCTGCTTACTCTCTCCGCATAATCCCTTGCGCCTGAGTCGCGCCGTGATCGCCCCAGCATGCCACCCAAATTCGATCCCAAAGACCCGGCGACCGCCACCCTCATCGCCCGGTTTACCAACCTCGGTTTAGCGCCTCCTACCGCCACCGAGCTGGTCCGCCAGCCCAAGGCGTATGCGGCCCTCGGCGGGCTGATGGACGAGTACGGGCTGAACGACAAGTCGTTTGATGAGCGGACGGCGGGGGCTTTGGTCAAGCTCTCGGGGGTTGGAGCGAAGTTGGGCCCGGGGGAGAAAGGGTATATCATCAAGAGGATTGAGGAGGGGGCGATCAAGAGCCCAGATCAGGTCGCAGGTGGGTGGTTAGGATTGTCTCGCACTATCTCTGGTTGTCGGGTCTACCAAACATCTTCTCGGGGTGCTCCGTGCTAATTGCTCGAATAGCCGCGGTCAAGTTTGTAGAAGCCAACCCCGCCGGAACACCCATCAACGAGGAAGCCTTTGACAAGGCCGCGGGCGTCGGTGAGTGCGAACCCGGGCCTGGGTCCCGGTCATCTCCTTTTCTTGCTGACACACTGTCCAGGCATCAACATCACTCCCGAGCAGATCCCGGAATTGCTCGAGTCGTACATCTCCTCGTTACCGTCACCGCCTGACAGCTGGTCGAGTCTCGGTCCATTACTCGGCGGTATCAGGAACAGCATCTCGGATCTGAAGTGAGTGACGAGATGGATCCAGAGCACCTGAACTCGCAACCCACCCATTCGCATGATGTCCCCGCTCTGTCTCGCTCTGCCTCACTATGTTCAGCCCGCTGATCGCGTGTACTCCAGATGGGCCAACGCCGCCGACGTCAAAACCTCCGTCGAAACCCTCTTCACCGAGCTGTTCGGGACAAAGGAGGCCGCCGCCGCCGCCCGCGCTGCCGCCCAGGCCAACGCCCCCAAAGCGAAGAAAGAGTCCAAGCCCAAGCCTTCTGCTGACACTTTGTCAAACACCAACGCCGAGTCGTCGTCGTCCTCGGCGGTCGCGTCAGGATCGGGATCCGCAACGGGTCCCGTGATCCCCACGAACATATTCCGGGAGGGGTTCTTGTCCGAGTTCCACAAGGTCGGGGAGAACCCCCAGGTGGAGCCCCGGTTGAAGGAGCAGCATCTGGCGTGGACGAAGGGGTTGGTGCACACGCGTTTCCCCCCGGAACCGAATGGTTTCCTTCATATCGGTGAGTGCGGATTCCATAGGCTTCTACGTGATTTGAACGACAAGGGGTCGGTTGATGGCTAATGGAGGCGAAAAGGTCACGTCAAGGCGATCATGGTTGATTTCGGATACGCCAAATTCCACGGTGGACGAACGTACCTCCGGTGCGTCTGATCGTTGTCTCACTTCGGGGACGCTCGCAGCGGGGAAAGTCGGCATTGCCGCTGACAGAGCGCAGGTACGACGACACCAACCCCGAAGCCGAGGAGGGGCGGTTCTTCCAGTCGATTCTTGAGACCGTGCGGTGGCTCGGCTTCGAGCCGTGGAAGATCACCTACTCGAGCGACAACTTTGACAAGCTCTACGAGCTGGCAGTGGAGCTGATCCGACGTGGGAAGGCATACGTCTGCACCTGTGACGGTGAGTTGGGCTTGTTCCTGTCTCGTCCGGCGTCACTTTCGTCTACAAGATCTCCCGCTCCGTCGTCCTTGCCGGCCGGCCGTCGCGTTTGCTTGTGGTCTCAAAAGATCAGGACGAGCCACGCTGACACCCGCAGCCGAGAAGATCAAGGAGGACCGAGGAGGAGGACACGGTAACCCCGTTCCATGCGTGCACCGCGAGACACCTATCGAGGAATCCTTGCGCGAGTTCGAGCGAATGAAGAATGGAGGGTACAAGGAGCGCGAGATCTGTCTCCGGATGAAGATGGACCTGTCGAGCGGGAACCCGTACATGTGGGACACGGTGGCGTATCGGGTCAAGTTGGCGCCGCACCACCGTACGGGCGACAAGTGGAGTGAGTGACGCCGGTCATGCGTTCAAGCTCGGGGAGGCTGACGGCAATGGCAGAGATTTACCCCACATACGACTTTACACACTGCCTTTGCGACTCGTTCGAGAACATCACGTAGGTCCTGCATGACATGGGCGCACCGTAAAGTCGAAGTGAAATGAAGCGGTCGCTGACCTTTTTAGGCACTCGCTGTGCACGACCGAGTTTGTACCGGCGCGAGAATCGTACGAGTGGCTGTGCGACGCGCTCACCGTGTACAAGCCGCGCCAGTACGAGTTTGCCCGTCTCAACCTGCAGGGGACGTTCCTGTCCAAGCGCAAGATTGCGCGTTTGGTCCAGAACGGCCTGGTCAAGGACTGGGACGACCCGCGGCTCTACACGATCATCGCCCTGCGTCGTCGGGGTATCCCTCCGGGGGCATTGCTGGCGTTCGTGTCCGAGCTGGGGGTGACGACGTTGAAGAGCACGACCGAGATCCAAAAGTTTGAATCGGTCGTTCGGCGTTACCTCGAAGATTCGGCGCCGAGACTCATGATGGTTCTTAACCCCGTCAAAGTCGTTATCGAGAATGTTCCGGACGACTACCGTATCCCGGTTGAGGTGCCTCTACACCCCAAAATCCCGGCTATGGGCACGGTCGAGACGAGCTTCACGAAAGAGCTGTTCATCGACGCCGACGATTTCAGGGAGGTGGACAGTCCCGACTATTTCCGTCTTGCGCCCGGGAAGACTGTCGGGCTGTTCAAAGCCCCGGCACCGGTCACTTGCGTTTCGTACACCAAGGATCCCTCCTCTGGCCGAATCACCGAGATCCGATGTGTGCTAGAGCACGCGTCGGCCTCAAAGGCGAAGAAACCAAAGGCGTATATCCAGTGGGTGAACGCTCCCGACGCAATCAAGATCGACGAGGTTCGATACTTCCACCCTCTGTTCAAGTCGGACCCGCCTCCCTCGGACTTTGAGTCGGACGTCGACCCCAACTCCCTCCAGGTGTTCACGGACGCAGTCATCGAGCCGGCGTTCTACTTCCTCGCCAAGAAGGCGATTGACGATGCTCGCAAGGAGAGCGAGGAGAGGACCAAGAAGGCCATAGAGCAGAGTGCGGGAGCGACGCACGTCGAAGGTGACAAGGACGAGCCGGTGGTGGATGCCGATCAGCTCGTGGGCATGGAGAACGTCAGGTTCCAGGGATGAGATTGGCGTACTTCGCGGTCGATCGGGAGAGCAAGATTGCGTGTCTCGATAAAACTAGGAAGAACGCCAAGCCAGCGAGAGAAGCGGGTGACAAGATCATCCTCAACAGGATTGTCAGTCTCAAGGAGGACGTGGGCAAGAAGGCGTAGACGGGGCGGAGACGGGGCGGTAGGCGGTATGCTCTGCGGAGCGAGATGGGGGGAGACAGAACAGGAGGGACGATTCGAATTTAAGTACGACTCGAGACGCCGCCTTGAAGTCTGTACATAGCATGTCGTGAGGATAGAGAAATTCCATGCACGCTAGATCGCCGCCACGTCACGCGGCCACGTCACCTCGTCGCAACCTCGCCGTCTCCTCTCTCCACGAGACCTTCGCCTTGCCCACTTCAGCAGCTCCGCCATTTGTCAGCGAGCATGGTTGGAATTGAAACCACCTCTCTCATGCAGAATACCAGTACATCGTCGGCTCGTCTCCGCGCCTACATCATTTCCCGATCTCCGCTCCAGCAATCCCAACTCCACTGATGGTACTTGAGATCCCTCCGCACTCTCACCTCCTCCCTATCCCTGTCCATCCCAACAGACCCCAACCCCTTCCCCCTTCGCCTTCTCCCGTCTTCCTTCTCAGGGGCATCGACGCCTCTTGCGCCTCCGCTATGCCACATCCACCTCCATCCCTCCATGTCCGTTCTCTATTGATCCGGCATCCTGCCCTGGACCTGGCGCGGCCTTTTGCACAGGAGGAGGAAGGGGCGCATTGTAGATCATCTCGGCGGATCCTAGCGGGGCGGAGCCGGAGCCGGAGCCGTACGGTGCGGAAGGTCCGTTGGGGGCGTCGAAGGGGGAGGCTTGTGTTGCGGAGTCCCAAGGGTTTTGGAATCTGATTCGAGCGAGGTCGAGCGTCAGCACTAGCACTCTAAGCTGTACTCCGTCTGCCTGCAAAGTGCAGCATCCCGTCTAGTCTCGGCACAGAGAGTCATCTCAATGACGGGATACTCTTGCGCAGTCGCTCCAGACGGGACCCGACACGGAACAGGGGAAATGACGGCAGAACCGTGGCAAGGAAGCAGTGTCACCCACCTCGTCACCTTTGGCTTCTCGATCAAGACGTTCCGATGGAGTTTCTCCCAGTCCACCGTCGGCGGCGGGTTCTCCTTGTACTCCTCCTCCTCGTAATACGTGTTGACGTAGTATCCGACCCGGACAAACTCCTTGTCCCGGTACGAAGCGGTGATGATGATGACAGTCACGCCGAGGATCTCGTCGGGCTCGATGGAGGGGAGGAGGTGGTGGGCTGGCGCGGGGGCTTGGAAGTCGAAGGCGTTGATCCCGGCTGGGATTGGTCCGACTGGGTGGGGAAGGGGTGGAGCGCACGTATTGACGGAGAGTCAAGTAGGTGAATACCAGATTGAATGGATGGAGTGAGGGATGGTGGATTATATGCAGTCCACAGAAGCGCGCGATTGGAGCAGAGCATAACAGGGACGAGGATCGGCGACGACACGAGAGAAGATTGAAGGATTTGTGTCAGCCCAAGTCCCGGTGCCATATCCGATACGAGTAGGGACCGTCACCGCGACGCCAGGAGGTCTGTCGAGGGGGGCTGGTCTTGGTGGCGAATCGGAGATGGATCACCTCGCACTCACCCATGCACGAGTCCAACTCCTGGTCATATTCCTCGCTCTTGGCCGAACCGACATAGATCAATCTCCATTCGAGGTCTGCGAGAGCATCACGTTAGTCCCGCGTGCCGTGGCCCCATCGACGAGGGCGAGCCACCCGTAGCTCGCAAATTGACGGATGACAGGCGGTAGGCCGAGTCGAACGGTGTTGGTACTCACCCTCTGCTAGCGGCGCAATGGCCTCAAACTTGATTCGGAAGTTGTAGGCATCATCGAATTTTGCCGGGTTATTGAGCAGCTCGATGTTCCGGATGTTGACCTGGGGAGGGTGTGAGCTCTCTAGCAAAGACTTCATAGCTCAAGAGCTAGCAAGGAGGGCCGAACACTCACGATGGACTGTTGGGTTTGGCAACGGGGAGAGGTAGCGAAGCGATAAATCGAGAGTCAGTCGTGATACATCGTATGGCGACACTGCCATATGTCCGAGGTGGGCGACGCACCATTTTCACGAGTCGATCCACTCCCTGGGACCGGTTTGGACGCCTTTTGGATCTGGATGGATGTGGGAGGATGAAATGGGAGGTCTGAGTAAACAAGGAAAGACGAGGGGATGATGGCAATGTTCTTTACCATACGCTATACGCTGTGTGGAGGACAACCTAAGCCAGACGCGACGCGCGACGGCTTTAACGGGGGGAGCATATACATTTGATCCCGCTGTTGCTGTTGCTGTTGCGGCGACCGCCGACCGACCGAAGCGTAGAGTCTACACAATTTCGGCGGTCAATGTGTTCTCAATCAATCACTCTTGTCACTGTCATTGTCACCGTCGTCCTACTTCTGCCATTGTCCCACGAGCAGCTGCAGCTTGGTTCTCAACCGATTGATGATCAAGCGCTGTTGGTACGCACTCCGACATTTTCGAACCATCTCCAGGCATATCAGCACCTCACCTCGCACCATGTCCACCTCCGCCCCCGCCGACCCGTCCTGGCCAATCCCCTACACCCTCCCCTTCCCGGTGGGATCCCTGACACCCACCGCCCCCACACCGAAGCGAAAACCACTATCCTCGTTCCCAAGGATAACATCGCGTTCCTCAACCCGGTGCAGGAGTACAACCGCGATCTGTCGGTCGCTGTGATCCGGGCGTGGAACGAGATGAGGAAGGAGGAGGCGGAGGGGAAGTGGAGGAGGAAGAGGGAGAATTGGGCGAAGGGAAAGGGTAAGGGAAGGGCAAGAAGGGTGCTCAGGCGAAAGTGGAGAACAGCGAGGGAGAGGTGACGGAGGTGACAGAGGTGAAGGAGAAGGAGGGAGGGGCGGAGGAGGAGTCGGCGAACGCTCAGCCTGTGGCAGGCCCTTCAACGGAGGTGAGTGAGAAGCCATGCATGGCAGCTCATCAGATGTCTTTTTTGAGGACCATTGCTGATGGCGGTTTCGCAGCCCAAGTTCAGGGCACCGCAGATCACCATTCTCGAAGCGCTCTCAGCCACGGGTCTTCGTTCCATCCGTTACGCCAAGGAGATCCCGGATGTCAAGTGAGTAGGCGATAGCGACAGGAATTGCCGTGAAGGCCTCGTCTTCCGAGGGTTCCGCTGCTCGCTGGTATGCTGACGTATCCAGAGTCGTCCTCGCCAACGATCTCTCCCCTTCAGCATGCGAGGCGATGCGAACCAACGTCGCCCTCAACGGCGTCGCCGAAGTGCCCCGGCCACCACGAGCAAACGGTATCGTCTCAAAGGCAGAGGGCGTGGGCGCGGAAGCGGAGGCAGAGGAAGAAGTCGCCAATAAGAAGAGCAAAGAGGACGAGGCCGCCGAGCGAACTGGGAGGAGAGAAGGCGCGAGGGGAGGTGTGAGGGTCAACGAGGGGGATGCTTGGTCAGTCCGGTTCCCTATCCAGTAGCGATCTCTATGGCTATGATGCCTGCGGATGTCAGGCTGACGTGCTTACCATCGCAGTGCATTGATGTACCAGCACCGTACGCCAACCGCACGCGTCGATGTGGTCGATCTCGACCCGTATGGCACCGCTGCGCCGTTTATCGACGCTGCCATCGGGGCCATCGCCGACGGAGGTACGTGCCGCATCATCCTTCTCTGCACTGGCAGACCCATTGCTCATTCCACAAGGCCTGCTCTGTGTGACATGTACCGATCTCGCTGTGCTCGCGGGCTCGCAATATCCCGAGAAATGGTAAGACCCGTTTTGCCTCTCTAAGATCGGGTCCGGGCCTGCGACTGAGCGATCGCAGCTTCTCGAATTACGGAGGCGTCTGCGTTTCCGCCGAGTACTCTCATGAAGTCGCTCTTCGTTTGGTGCTCAATTCGCTCGCCAGTACGGCAGCGCGATACGGTCGATACATCACCCCCTTACTCTCTTTCTCTATCGACTTTTATGTGCGACTCTTCGTCCGCGTCAATACCCAGGCGGACAAGGTCAAACAGGTCGCGAGGTGAGTTATCTGGGATATGAGTATACCGTCTCGCCCGGCTGACCGCATGGCATAGTCGCATTGGGACGGTGTATACATGCGGGTACTGCCAGTCGCCCACGATCCAGCCGTTCGGGCGGGTTGTCGACAAGGAGACCAAGGGGGCCACAACAGGTTGTACAAGTCTGCTCCTGGTCCCACAGCAAACGGCTCCACGTGCGAGGAATGCGGCTCGACCATGCATGTGAGTTCGGACAGTCCCACATGACGCGATATGACGATAGCATTTTCTCATGCGATGTTTACTGTAGCTCGGAGGACCGATGTGGATTGGCGCGATCCAGGACAACGAATTTGCCAAGCGGGTGCTGTCCAGCATCGAGGGCCAGCAGGCCGAGTATAAGACCTGGCCGAGGATGCGCGGGATGCTCACCATGGCGTCAGAGGTGAGCGAGGCGAATGGAAGCACCGATCACCCGGATGATTGATTCGCTGATTTGCTGATGCGGAAAATAGGAGCTCGACAGTCCGTTTTACTTCACCAACAACAAGATTCACGGGTTCATGCATACTTCCTCCGGACCGACTTCCCGCGCCGTGTGAGCAACACTGTACCCCGCCCTCGTAACGCCGAGGCCGACGCTGATGTGTGACACAGATCGGCGCTTCTGAATGCGGGGTACAGCGTCTCTCGATCCCACGCGACGTCGGGGTCTGTCAAGACCGACGCGCCGAGATCGTTCCTGTTCGATATGGTCAGAGAGTATATCAAGACCAATCCGGTGCGGCTGGACAAGATCGCGGAGGGTAGTCCCGCGAGGCGAATGATACTCAAGCCGATGAGGTGAGTCGGCGGTTCAAGGCGACGCCACACATCGCCTTTGTGTCTGTTTCACCTTTGCGACTCCTTCGCCGTTCTTCCCTCCCAGCGTCAGCTCTCGCATCGGAGTCATGTGCGTGAGGTGGAAGTAGCTGATTCATGTGTCGTAGCCACACCGTCGACTTCACGACCCATCCCGACGCAAAGAAGTATGAGAAGGGAGAGAAGGTCGTGTATTACCAAACCAACCCAACGCCGAATTGGGGTCCAGCACAAAGAGCAAAGGTCGTCAAGGCGCCAGCGCCGGGCCAGGCCAAGCGTAAGAGCGAGGAAGGTGGTGAGGGCGTCGATGGAGAGATCAAGAGGGCGAAGATGGAGGTCGAGGCGGGAGAGGAGGAGGGGATGAATGCGTAGATGGGGAAGGGGAGCCTCCCTGGGTTATAATAAGGTGATGCATATCGTGGGCAAATGGCAAGACTTGTCACAGATCCCTTCATTGTCAAGCCTGTGTAACAATGAAGTTCCGCGTTCCGCCTTGTCAGCGTGGTAATCAAGCACAATTACAGTATGTAGCGTACAGTAGTACACACCAGTCATGCCGCTACAATGTCGAGATACCGTACAGCAGACAAGCTAGGTCACCAAGCAAAGATTCCCTTCCCGTGCTGACCCTCACGGCTCTCACGATAATTTCGTCTCCAGGATCTCCTCTTCCACGACCTGCACGTCCACGTGCAAGCCCCATTCCTTGTTGGGGCCGATCCAACGCTTCCTCTTGCCTACCTTCTCCAAGATGCCGACGTTATCCCTGATCGCCTCGGCCAGCTTCATCGGATCGTTGTCCTTCTTCTCGACGATGATGATCAACTTGACGCCGTCCATGTTGCCCTTCTTGCCGGCGTGCTCGACCCATTCTGCCCTGAGTCCGATCCTCGGCGCCCTCGCGTCGACAGTTCCAGACGGGTAGAGGCGATTGACCAACATAGCCACCTTGCCGAGGTATTCCATCCACCACGCTTCCTGGTACGTCAGGATCTCGCGGAGACTCGCCTTGAACTGCTCCTCGCGAGGTGGCATTTCGCCCTGGTAGCGAGCTTCGAGCACGAGGGCGAGCATCGCCCTGTCGATGTGCGAGATGCCGTGCACGGAAGAGAGAAGGCCCGTGCTGGTGCTGTACAACGCAGCCGTCGAGGCCGATTCCTTGGACATGACCTGGTGCACGTACATGGTGTTTGCGAGAGCGTGGATGACGTGGTGGCTTATGGTTGCTGGGAAGTGTCTTCGACCGTGTTTGGAAAGATCGCCGGGCAAGGCCGGGGGGATGGAATTCAACAGGAGCTTGCTGATGGCCTTGACCGAGTCGCGGGAGAACAGGGAGGTTGCGACCTGGAGAGGATCCAGGAGTCTCACGGCAGGGTCGAGTTCCTGGAAGAGGATGCCCTCGCGGACACCTCCTTGGCAGAAGCGCGCTTCTTTGATCCCAAGGGGGATGGCACCGGAGAGTACATTGACGAGGAATGCCACGGCGGGGACTTGACCTCGTCGTCGGTCCGAGACGCGGAAGATCTTGCGCGAGGTGCGCGCGATCTCCTCGAGGCGTTTCGTGTCTTCGAACTCGGATCGGGGGGCCCTGAACCCATTGATGATGGAGATGGGGTAGTGGTGTCCGTGCTTCTGATTGAGGTACAGGAGGAGGTATCCCCAACCGCGGAACCCGCCTCCAGAGAGATACAGCGGGAAACCACCTTCGGCCTCTGCCCTGGCCTTCATATCCTCTGGAACCTCGAGTTTGTGGTACGCATCCAGGAAGTTGTCCCTGATCTCCTTGCGCAGTTTGTTTCTGGCCTTCTCGGCCTCCTCGGGGGTCTTGCCCATCTCGAGATCTGCGAGTCGCCTGGTAAGAGCTGCGGCTCCGTATGGGAAGCTGAAAGCGCCTTTGGGACTGGTCGTAATAGTCCCGTTGTGCGTCGACATCCATGTGATTTGGGTACTTCCACCGCCGAGATCCATGACGAGACCAGCCATGTCGGAGAAACTACTTGCGATGCCCAGTGCACCAATCCTCCCTTCATCCTCCTTGGCCAGAATCTCCATCTTGATGCCCGTCGAGTCCTCGATCGTTTTGCGCAACTCTTCAGAGTTGATAGCTGTGCGAGTAGCCTCCGTGGCCAGGATACGTATACGATCGTCGTGCACGCCGAGATCTTTGCAGATGATCTTGAAACGCAGAAGCGCCGCGACAACATCGGCGATGACAGACCGGGGGATAGGGATCTTCCGGCCGGTGTCAGGATCGAATTGCTCGTTGTAAAGCGAGAGGTCGTAGCGGTAGACATAGACCGTGGGGAGGATCCGAGTGAGGGGAGGAGAAAGATCAGACACCGAGAAGCGGATACCGTTGCTCCCCATGTCGACTATTCCGCGCAGGTACTTCTTGTCGCCCTGGCCTGGCAGGCCCGGGATGGCAGGCCGGTGGGCAAGGTCATCATGGTGAGGCGACTCAGGTGGGATGCGCATGGTGGTGCCGCTCGCTGCAGCTGTTTGTGAGGGTTGACCACCTAGTTCGAGTACAGTGGTCGAACAATCACGGCGCCGCTGGCGATAGTGATGGTACTTTCAGCAACCTCTGCATTAGTACCAGCCCGCTGAGCGCGGATGCAGGGGGGAGACGAGGCCCGCTGGGTGCGGATGTGCGAAAGACTCACCAGATTACCACCGCGGGAGGTGGTGACAGACCGTGCAAGGCACGTGAGCGAGTACATACGTGCTCAAAGCCGCGTCTCAAGTCGAGTCGCGTGCCGCCCATTACCTCGCTCTCAGCAACCAAGTGCTTTCTGACATGACGACGAGAAGCAAAGCTATCACACTCGCTCAGACCACTGTACGGGCACATAACATGTACAACAACTCCGATGATACTGTACTCGTACATTCTGTATATATCTCCCACAGTGCCAACGGTCTCCGATTTGTGGCGGGCCGCCGTCAGACGGCTTCCAAACCCCACCCCCGGCGCCGCAGCCATTCGAGCGAATCGACCCCAGTGAATCATTCGTCTCCTGCTCTCCCCCGATGCACGATCCCCACATCATTTCCGAAACTCGCCTCACTATCGCTCAGTTTGGACACCTCTGACCTGGTGGTAGTCGATATTGTAGATCTGCCAGGGTGCGATTCCTTCCGCTTGCCTCGAGCTGAACTCGTCCCCGCCCTTGCCACACCTACGGAGGAAGACGGGATTGCGTTGCTCATAGACCCCGAGGAGGGAGTTCCAGAGCGGACATGTGCAGGAGCTGATGCGCCAGATGAGGCAAGCTGGGGGATGTATAGTGGCGGAGGAAGGTTGAGAGGTAATGGCGGGACTGGCTCGGGCGTGACGGTCGAGTGAGACTGGCGAGACAGGTGAGACAGGTGAGACAGATGAGAGGAATGGGTGGGCCGTGATAACCTCGAGAGATGGGAAAGACGCGATTGCGATGAGGCGTAAGGAGTGGATGACACAGGCGGTATCGAGGGGATGGATGGAGTGCGAGAATGCGACTGTGAGGAGACGTCGGCGTCATAGTTTGACGTCGACATACTCGCTCGAGACGGTCCTTGAGAAGCGGTGGTTTGGGTGGGGGTTTGTTGGCGCCGCTCCTGCTCCTGCTGCGTCTGCGACCCGCTCTCCGTGTGAGTCCGGATGGATGTCGGGGATACTCGTGGAGGAGGGGTGGGTTGAGTCGAACGGGTGTGGGTCGAGCGGGCACCAAATGTCCCTGATCGAGCGAGCGGGATGGAGGGCGTCGGACTGGTCAGACTACCCGAGCCTCTAAAATCCTCGGTACCGGTGTCTGGTGGTTTGGTGTCGGCCCGGTCCATCTGACCGCCCGCTCGCGGCACAGGGACATGGCTACGCCCATGATACTTGTCGCTCTGCGGCGTAGCGGAGCGACCAGGCCGGCTTGTACTCCCGGTGCGATCTCCAGGGGAGGGGCCCGCTCTGTTCGATTCCACATCAGGAGTCTGAGCTCGGTACAGCAGTCGATCAGTCGCGGCGGACGACCAGGGAAACAGTTCGTCCCACGTAGGTCGCCACGCGCGAGTGGCTCGGGTTACACAGGTGCCGTGGCTCGGTCTTGTCTCTGCGCTCTCAGTCGACTGGTCCGGCACGAGAGAGCACGCCGAGGAAGTCGAGCACCCCGCACTCGCCGAGCCCGCCGAGCTCATTCTCGAATCCTCGTGGAGCAATGGGACCACTCGTGACCGATGTGCTGAGTGCCGTGTCTGAGCGCCAGTGTATTTCCGGACACCGGTTGCGGTGGGTCGCGGAGGGGAGCGGCCCAGCTCATACGGATCAAGAATGGGCTGGGCGAGTGGCGTCGTCGCACGTGAACGTGGTATTGGACCAGCAGCTGTTGAGGAAGGTGAGGTCGCTCGGTGTCTCTGGCGGTGGTCGAGGGAGATCGGCCCGGGCGGCGTGAAATCGAGGTATGAGAACAGGAGCGCTGGCAACGGTAACGGCAAGGGAGCGGAACTGGAAGCAGCCACGCTCCCAGCACGGGCGTTCGGGTTCTTATCGTGAATATGAGGGTGATCCTTGTCCGAGTCGTAGCTCCCCAGAGGTCCTGTCCCGTCCGGGCGATCCCGGCCAAGACAAACACAGGAACGGATCGGGACTCGGACTCGGACTCGATCTCGGTCTCGAAGGGGCCTGAGGCGGTAGACTAAGTACCCCGCTATTGCGACGACGACAAGCACGACCAGGGTAATTGCGGCGATGGCTTCTATCAGCTGCGCAATCGCGGGGTTGCTTACCGCCCGAAGAAAGGACGAGGGACTGGGAGTTAGATGTTGCAGCGATACTCTGGAGTGGCGCTTGGGTCGTTGAAGAGCCTGAAGGGCCTGGTGTTGGGGAAGTGTCCAAGGTTGAGGTGAGTACGGGTTGTGATTCCGTCGAAGCAACTGAGGTCGGTCTAGGAAGCGACGGGCGGGTCAGCGCATCCCGAGCTAGGTTGTGCTGGTGCTCACATTGAGCTGGGGGAGGATGACGAGGCAGATGTTATCGCTGACGCCGACGCGGTCGCCAAATTCGACGCCGAAACTGACATCGACGCCGAAACTGACATCGACGTCGACACCGATGCGGAGGCCCTGCTCCAGCTCTGTTGCGTTGCCGCCCTACTGGTCGAGGTGACCGACCACATTGTCGCGACGAGGGCAGAGTATGGCGGGTCGGCCTCAAGCCGCCTGCTTTGTCAGCCCATCTCCTCCTCGTCGACGCAAAGAGCACCCCGCCAGATGATTGGGATTCTCAAGAGCTTGCGAGTCGTCGCAGGTGGGCGATACCTCACTCGGCGAGAAAACCTTCAGACCCACCTCGCTCCTGGTCACGGCGTGGACCTACGACCAACGACTCGGTGCGAAGAGTACTGTACCAGTACTCGTACAAAGTATCCACCCCCGTCATCTGGAGACCGGAGCCAGGGTATATACCTCCATGACCCTCTCGCTCATTGCACGACCATTGCATGGGAATCGGATTCCACACGACGGACCGTGCTGCTTGTCGTTCATTTATCCCTACTTGAAACACATGAAACGACCAACATTACCCACGCTCCCTCAAAAAGTGACCGCCACGGCCAATCCTTGGCATGCCTTGCAAGGCCCGCATTGACCTTTACGGGATGACCGTGCTGTATCATGCACCCAATCACCCCTGGTCCCACGAGACCTCTTCACATCTCGGGGGCCGAAGGTCATCCTCAATATCGTGAGCGTCAGAGTCGCCGTCGCCGTCGCCAACTTGGGGCCACCCCACGAGCCCTTGGTACGTGGCCCATGCTCTTCGCCCCGCTGGTATATGTATAGAGTTTTCATGCAGTTCGAAACGCAAACGCAGAGGCAAACGCTGTGACCGCGTGTGTGCGTGTATGAAGTGTTATGATGCAAGCGCCGCAAACAGGTCAAGAGGTCGGCGATCAATCCTTCTGTACTCGCATTGTATACCTTGCCCGGTCCGCCTCCTCACGATTAGCTTGGCAGGGCTCGGGAATATGATGGAGGTATTGATGGCAATAGCTCGGAACGCGTCCCGATCACCGGCGAAGGCGAAGAGGTCGGTCAATGAGAAGGAGACGGCGAAAGCACGCCGTGCGCGCCGTCCCATCCTGCTGTGCCGCGCCGCGCCGTGCCGAACCGATCCCCGAATCGTTCCTCGCCTTGTCGAGACTTCATAGGTGGCGGTAATACGTGTGCTATAGCAGTTGATAGTCATTCATGAGACTATACGGCACAGTTGATAGTCATTCATGAGACTATCGAGGGACTATAATCATAACGAGTGACCGAGGTTGACAACATGCACACTTCCTCGTGCGGGGCACGTCAAACAAGGATGAATACACAACAAGCGGTATGACTAGACAGCCCAATGTCCTCGTCCTCGTCCTTGACCTTGTACGCCGACCTCGACCTCAACCTCTCCGTGTCAATGTCCTTCCCCTTGAGCTAGCGGTATCCACTGAACCACTCCTTTTCCCTTCCTCAGATCCTCTGAGCGATCAGAGCGCATGCGCCTCCTCCTGGACGTCCAGCTTGGCAATCTCGACTTCCAGCTCGTCCACCTTCGGCACCGGCTTTCTCCGGCCCTTGGGACCCTCGCCTGCGGCGCTCATGGCTCTCGCCCTCGGAACGGGAGTTGCTGAGGTCGGAGTCGAGGTGCGACCTGCCGTCTCGCTGAGCCCGATGCCGAGTCCGGCTGGGTACGCTCCAGTGCCCGCCACACGCGCATTGAGATTACCCGTCGCGGGGAACATGGATGGCTGGTTCCAGCTCGATGTCCTCGTGTGGCTGTTGGTGTGGGCAGGAGCTTTTGGGATTGCGGTGAAATACGAGTCAGTGGCAGGTGCCGACGTGGGCATTGGCGCCGAGATATTTCGGTATGAGATGGTGGAGGAGGCCGAAGCGGTCGAGTCCCGGGGTGAGACGATGTTGGATGAGAATCGCCTGATCCCGGCGGACATGGCCGAGGACCACTTGAGAGAAGGCGATGCGGGTGTGCGGGGAGCGGAAGAGGCGTCGGAACTTGACGAGGAGAGCGAGGCGGATCGAGATGGACCAGCCGAGACGTCCTCGGGCTGGACTGGGTAGAGGGTGAAGCTGGTAGGGGTGTACACTCCCGTGGGGGAGATGCTCGGCCGAGAACCAGATGCACCGGGGAACGTGCGAGCTGAGCAAGAGGTCAGCGACGAAACGGCTCGGACACGACGGTACTGGATTCTGTGATTCTATGACGACGACGACACTTACGGGTGTAAACGCCGCTCTGGCTACCGCGGGGTTGCGCCCCATCTCTGACCCTCTGAGGATCTCTCGGGTTGAACGGGCCCGAGCCCGAGCCCGATCCCGCTGCGCTCGCACTACTCCGCTTCTTCCGCCCGAAAGTAAACACCTCGACTACGGGCGAGCGCGAAAGCTCCGGACTCTCCCCGCCCTCGTGGTCCGAAGACGAGCCGGATGAGAGCGACGGCGTCGGGGCGTCGTCGGCGTGGAGAGGCGGGTCGACGGGGAGGTGGTACAATGATGTGGAGGCTTCGAGGCCCGGGGCTCGGATCGGAGGTGGAGCGACGGCGCGGAGTCGCGAGCGAGGTGGGACGGGGGGGAGGGGCATGTCAAACTCGTCTTCGTAAGGCTGGGCGGTGTTAGCGATGAATGATGTGTCGGTCGACAATCGAGAGTCAAGTGGGAGGATGGGGAGATGGGAGATGGATGTTGACGAGTGAATAATATGGCCGAAACGGGTCAAAGGAGGGGGGAGGAGAAAGAAGGTGCGAGCAGCTCAAAGCTTGTTCTTGTTCAAGAAGGGAAGTTCGGGGGAAAGGATTTCAGAAGAGTGGAGCGAGAAGCATGAGGGGTCACGATGGAGTGATGGGTGATGGGTGAAGGGCGATGAGGATGAGTGGTTATGGATTATCGATAGGCAGTGCGACGGCACACGCAGACTCGCTCGATTGGATACACGGAAACGCGGACAGATCAACTCACCGATGACCACAACTCCTCCCTCTCCACATTGACATGCACCGTCGACACTGACATCTTCTTGGGCAATGACAATCCCAGTACGCTCCGACTGGTGATCTTCCCGCGTTGGCGGGTGGTCGCGTTCGCAGGCGGCTTCGACGTACGGGATAGGGTGAGATCGACAAACGAGCCGAACCGGGTCCTCAGCGAAGTCGGGGTCTTGCTGTTGTTGTTGTTGCCGGATTCCCCCTTCCTGGGAGGGGGTTGTGGGAAATGTGAATAGACGGAGTGAGGGTGAGAGTGGGAAACGTATCCTTGCTCTTGGTCCTGGTCCTGCTCTTGGTCCGCGTCGAGGTCGATGACAGAGTCGAATGTTAGGGCGGTGTTGTTCTGGTGGGCGTAACCAAATCGGGAGAACGGGACGGAAGAGCTGGCGCGGGGCGGTGGGAGTGGGAGTGGAGCCGAACAACGAGCACTAGGTGGTACCAGCTGATGGTCGTAGTACCCGGTGGCGCCGGCGTCGGCGTCGTAAAGGTGGTTGTAATGGGCCCCGTCGCAATCGTAATCGCAATCGTAATGGCAATTAGGATGACTGGGGCTGGGGCTCAAATAAGACACAGAGTTGTTTACTCCCGTGGCGTGAGAATTGTAATATGAATAAGGGTAGCCACGCCCGTTGGCCGCCTGACCGGGTAGGTCACCTACAGTGGCCGAAAAGTTGGGAAGGTACAAGGACGTCCCTCTCTCCGCGACCCGGGGCGGCGAGGGCGAGTTGTACACGGACCGAGGTCGAGCGGGAGCGAGTGCGATGGAGGTGTCGTTCTGTTGCTGTTGCTGATGCTGATGCTGCTTGTTCTTCCGCCTGAAGGGGTTGGAGAACAGGGGCATAGTGAAGAGTCCGGGATAGGGGACGGTCGGGTCGAGGTGAGGGCAGGGGGGATCTTGAAAAACCTGGTTGAGTTCGGGGGAATTGGACCTCCCGTCCGGTCCCGTGCCTCCACAACTTTTTCCTCGGTGTGAGGGTTGGGCGTGAGGTCGGGTCGACCCGATCCGGGGTGAGGTACTCGTCAGGTGGGGAAACGTTGGGGCTGCCCTCGAGTCTGTGGGCGAAGGAAGATCTGTTGCGCGGCTGGGTACTGTGCACGACAGAGATGAATGGAGGATGGGGGTTGGAGGATCGTGGGTCTGGGGCTAAATGATGGATGGGTGAGGGATGATCTGTGTTCGGTTGCTCTTCACTATATTATATCTTCGCGATGTGCGTGATCTCCCCATGGAGCTGATGCGACGAGAGCCTGAGCGAAAGCCCACCATCGAGCTCGAACGCTCGAACGCCCGATGCATTAGTTTGGGACCTGGACTCTCCACGTTCTCACCATAACCACCCCCAGATCGCCGCCCATTACGCAGCGCTCACGACGCTCGCAACCACGCCGATGCCATGCCCATACGTCTGGAACGGCACGTAGTGCAGGCTGGGTGGCCAGAGCGCGCACAGACGGTGACATGGGGTTTGTGCGAGGAGCACGAGAGCACGAGAGCAGGAGCAGCGATCTAGAAGTGGAGGGTTTGACGCCTGTGTCACCCCCCACAACTTGTCTCACGAGCAGAGAGCAAAACGTGGAACGTGGTGTAACGGTATGTATGGCATATCGCCCTGGAGCTCGCAGCGGAAGCTGGGTACATCCGAAATCTTTCTCCGAGGGTACAGGGTATGTCGACAGGGCAAGGAATTCGGGGTTCGGAAAGTAGACCGGGACAGCTGGAGGCGAAGTAGGAGACCGGAGGCAGGGCTAGGTACAGGTCCAGCGCCCAGGGCCCGGATGATGCAACCTGTCTATTATCGTGGCCTGTACCCCGGCGGTATGTATCGACCGGTCGACCGGTCTCGAATCCTCGATCCCCATTACTGGGGTGCTACGGCTCGGACACGAAGATGCGAACGAACGCTAGTTGACCCAGACTCTCTTTTTCGAGGGTGGGGTGCAGAGAAGAGTTGGATCGGTTAAGGACGCGCAGCCGCAGCGACGCAGCGTGTACCGCGTACCACAGCGAAGCAATCCCAAAGACAGCGGAGCACACCCCAGCAAGCAGTGCAAAGTGTCTCAGCCGCATGATTTCTTTGCATGTGCAAAGCGTGGCGCCGGTACAAGTGCAGGAGCCCAAAACACGCGTGGTATCTGCGCGAGAGTGAGTTGGGTCGATGTCTCGGCGTTGCGCCTGCAAGTGCGTCGTGGGGCGAATGTCGCAGCGAAGCGCGTCCTGGTGAGCTAGCAGCGTCGCGAGCAGAAGAGAGAGAAAAAAAAGAGTAACCATTATGAGAAAAAAAGGGTGAGCAGGTCACCAGGTCCAGGGCAAGAAGCCGGTGAAAAACGAGCAAACAGGCAGAAGACAAGCAGAGTGGGATAAGCTTTTCCGGGGTATCACCCTGTTCCCACCAATCGCCAGCGCTCTGCTCCCATGCCGGCAGGAGTGAGCAGCTCGTGCCTGTTTCTCGTATAGTAAGACCCAACACCTCAGTGGCGCTGGCTGCACCGTGTTCCTACTTGCATGTACGTCGCATGGCAATCGGTGAGTCGTCACGACGGGACGTCAGCGGGATGTATAGAGTCCACTTCGGCCTGGTCGATGAGCGTCACGAGTCTCTCGAGTGAGAAGCTCTCACGGAAGGTATCGTCATGCGGACAGTAGTGCTCTGCGAGAGAGACTCGGATGGTCTTTCAGACCAAAAGACCACAACTGGAAGGCCACAGCAGGAGCAGCCGAAAGAGTGGTTGTGGCTAAGGCACAGGGGGATTTTCCGTGGCGCTGTAGGCGATCGCTGGCCCACTTTTTCCTTTTTCCTGATCTGCGATGCAGTAGCGTGAGCTCCGATCTGAAGTTCTGAACTATCGAGAGCTCGCATCGCTCGGTAGTTGAGTGCTGAGTGCCTCGACGCACACTCGGTTCTAGCAGTTGGCTTTCTCTCCGGGTTCGTCGGGACCTCTGCTGTCACGCTCAGGGAGAGCGTCACGTCAACCCACCCTTCACTCCACAGACAGCCGAACAATGGCACACACATACATTCACATACATTCACTCCACCCCGGACTGCCCTGATCGCCGTAGGGTGGCCGAGAGCCGAGTCGTGATCACGGCTCGGTTCGGCTCAGAAGCTGGAACCGGCGGCTTCCGGGTGTGCCCTGCACGCGGCGAGTCCTTCGATACTGCGTTGGTCTGTGGTGCAAACCCAACTTTTGTCGGGTGGAACCGACTCGTCTAGTCCTGGTATCGCTCCTTGGGTTGACGGATCGAATCCGGGCGGCCATTGCGTGTTGGTGAGACGCGCTACGGTGGCAGACATGAGCCGGCGGTGAGGTATAGATCGTCATGACGCGTGCAGTACGAGCACAGTCGTGTCGCTGAGACAGTTCACCGATTTTCAAGCGCTTGTATCAGATCCGGCTCCATCGTGTCCCTCCCAACCCAACTCAGTTCTTTACATCTGGCTACTGGCTACTGCATCGTGTCTCGTGTCTCGTGTGTCTCGCCAATTCCTGTTCCAGATCTCCAGCACCGTCATCGCCACGCGGTCGTCCTCGATGGATCGGACGTGGATGCGCGTTGCTGCATGCTCATCTCGTAGGTGGGGCTCGTGGCGACAACGCGGATGGCGGATGTGTCTCGGGGGGGTGCGGTGTCGAGCGGCTTGCAACGTGCTTTGCTGGTATTGTTTGACAGGATGCATCACGACGAGGGACTGATGTACATGTACACACCACGCTGACCTGGTGAGTGTGAGATCCACGTGATCTGATCTGAGCCATACCTGCCCACGAGCAAGGGCCTCAGCAATGGCCTAAGATGTCGGATCAAGTCACACAGACGCAATGTGCAACGGTACATGCGATGCGATAGCTACACGTGACTTCTCCTTCTTTCTGTGCATACTTCTCACATTGACCATCGACCATCGACCATCGACCATCAACCATCGATCCCGTACCCAGATGCCGACGAAATGGAGGTGGGGACGGAGGTAGTGATGGGTGTTGATCTGTCACGCCTGAGCGCGCGCGCGCCGGTTAGGTCGGGTTACTCTTCACTTCCTCGCCCTTCTGCTTGGTGTCGGTCGCGGCCTTCTCCACGCTTCCGCCTACTGCTCCCGAGTCGGTGAACCTGAGTGGGGAGGGGTGTCAGCGTGCGTCCCAATCGCGAAAGGATGTCGCGATTGTCTGGGTCTTCGGGCGTCGTGGCAAGATGTCGGTCAGCGAGGGATGGTTGGAGGCCACTGAAGCCATTGGAGGCGATTTGAGGCATGGTTCGAACATGCTGGCGAGAGAGACGTAGTACAAACAAGCCAGTGGGAGTGGAGATGGGTGAGGCGGTATCGAGATCCTTGCACTCACTCCTTGCCGATGGCACCTTTACTGGAGAACGGACCTCCAACGGCCTCACCGACCTGACCGATGTTCCCGTCCGCCTCGAACTGCTTGCCCACAGCGCCGTCGCTCTGGTAGTGGTGGTGTCAGCGCGTCGTCCCATCTTCTCGGCGTCGTGTCTGTGTCCTCAGGCCGTGTCCTCAGGCCGTGTCCTGAGGACATGTTCTAAAGCCGAAGAATCCACCCCCCACCGCTCGCAAATTCGCGGAGCTCCCATAGGCTCCAGCTCCCAAGTTGCCACGGATCGATCGCAACTCCCGCGGCCAATCGACGACACGGCGAGCCAGAGGAACCTTGACGAGGAGTCGAGGTATACACCCAGGTCCCGACCGACCACCTTCATGGGACCGAGGCCCCATGTCCCGCGGACATCCTCGAGATCGCAGCCATTCGACCCACCTTGAAAGCCTGACCGGCCTGCTTGAGTGTCTCTCCGGCAGATTCCATGTTTCCCTTGTTATCCTTGAGGGCTTTCACCGAAGTCACGAAAGTGGAGTAGTGGTGGTACGGGCGGTAAGTCTGGCGGCGGGTCGGAAGAGGGACATGATGGGTATTCGGTGGGAGGTGGGTAGGGAGAGACAATATATATGCGTATGTGTGTGTGTGGTCTGATTGATGCAGTTGTCGATCGATGAACTGTACGAGTACTGGTACTAGTGGCACTGTATGACCTCGATGTCGATGTCGATGTCGATGCCATGGCGACACGATCGTAACCTGGTCTTGACGTCTTCCGCTTACCTGCTACGAGCCTACGATTGGCGTTTCTGTCGTCTACGTCTCGGTCCCACGTCGCGGCCAATCGGTGTCCCGGGTGTAATTCAGGTATGACATCAATGCCAAAGGCCAGCGTCCAAGGCTAGCGCCCAAGCCCAGCTCCATAACACTCATAGCGACACACGCAAGTCGTCAGGTGCATGCTGATGACAGCCGAATTGCATCAGCACCGGATCGTTGGAATCGCAGGAACGGGAACCAGATGACCAGATCGTCGATTCCCTCGTCGCTCATCGATGACGATCAGCGGTGTACCAGTACTCGTAGAGTCCATGTGGCTGTGTGGCAGAATACGCTCAATCGCGTCCGCGTCCGTAACAGCGTCATCGTCAATGGCCCGCCAGGGGATTTCGGCCAAGGCAGTGCCACCGCGCGAGTCTTGCTGCGACCTCAATGTAAGGATGAGAGTGGCAGAGTGGTCTCGGTACATGTATGAGAGTGGTATTGCATGTTGACTACTTTGCGGTCTCAACTCTGGAATCGCTCAACAGTCCATGTCCATACTCGCCGCCGCCACTCCTCCCCTAGCCCAGTCGTCATCGTCTAAACGATCCTCTACGTTTTCACCGGATTAGGAACCGAGTCGAGCAGACAAACCCTGCAGACGATGCGATGCAATGCGGTACGGTCACGCCGGCAAGTCACAAGCGAGCCATGTCTGGATGGCCACTTAGATGGCCCGCTTTCGGGGAGTGAAGGTCGTGGTACCCTTGAGAGGGAGGACGATCATGGTCTGCAAAACGGCATTTCAGCGAACATGTCTCAGCCTTTCCGAGTTTCCAATATTCGAGCTTCCGCGGCGAGGCGCCCGCACTCACGCGGTAGTTGGTCTGGGGGAACTCGGGAGTCCCAAGCTTGAGGGTAAAGTTGCGGATGATGTACGAGATGACCACCGAGAGCTGGAGGTAGGCGAACTGCTCTCCGACACACCTATGTCTACCCGCTCCAAAGGGCTGGTAGGGCGATTCGGTGCCCTTGGAGACCTGGCCGAAACCGTAATCGACCTGCTCGGCCGTCGCGCCAGAGTAAGACTCCTTGGCGGCGGCGGCGACACCCTTCTCGTCGAGCCATCGGTGGGGGTTCCACGTCGAGGGCTCCTCCCACACGCGAGGGTCCATCGCGGACACGCCGGGCGCAGCGAGGATGAAGTCGCCGGCCGGGATGACGTAGTTGGTCGACTCGGAGGGGGCAGAGAGCGAGGATGGGACAGGGATGTCGGACAGGACCTTGCGGTAGATCGAGCTGGAATGTCAGGCATGGGTGTGAAACTATTTTAGGATCCGACTTACTGGATAGGAGCGTGCTGAATGACCGTTAGCTCGAGTGTCGGGGAGGCTGAGGTGGAAGAGTCACTCACCATGCGCAGCGTCTCTCGGATACACGCGTCCATCAACGGGAGCTCCTTGGTGTCCTCGTATGTGACATCCCGGAAAGTACCATCCGGGTTTCCGAACTTGGCCACCTGCTCCTCGTACAGCGCATCGCTACGAGGTCAGCAAGGCGGGTAGGGATTCGCGATACGCGAGGGCGCAGGGCTGCTCACGCGATGTCTTGTCGGTGGGCAAGGTGGAGCAGGGTCCAGGAGGACGTAGCTGAAGAGGTGTGCTGGCCGGCCATGAGAATAGCGATCATCATGTGCGCAATGTCACGGTCGGTGAGCGGGACGCCGTTACGGTACTCGCAACCTTGCAGGGCGGAGATCATGTCGTGCTCGTGCTGGACACATCTACATCAGCATTGATCCGTGGTGTTTTGGCAAGAGATGACGGCGAATGTCGGGAGTCGATCTTCCGATCCTGACCCGGGTCACTCACGTCGGACTCTCCCTCTCGACGACTCCTGATGATGCCCATGTAGAACTCGCTCATCTCCTTCTGCGCCTTGTCCCTCCTCCTGTTCGCGGGGAGGGGCAGGTTGGTGAACATAAAGTTGAGGGGGATGAACCCGCCATCGAGATCGTGGAAGAGCTTGGCGAAGCGCGAGTTGAGGGCCTGACGGACTTCTTTGCCCTGAAGCGTCCTCGAGGCGGTGAGGATGATGAGTTCGGACATCTTGCGGAAGACCTCGAACGTCTTGGGGGAGGAGCCGGAAGTGAGACGGAGCTCGTTCTTGAAGAACTGTTCGGTCTCAGAGTACATGAGCGGGGCGTAGGACTGGAGGGCTTCGGTGGTGAGGCCGTGCTTGATCTGCGGGCGGGGCGGTCAGCGGGAAGTCGACGCGAAAGGCGATGTGTTCGAAAAACGAGTGCGTTGTGATGGTCTACGCACAAACTTCTTCTGCTGCATGAGCATGTCATTGGGACAGTCATACACCACGCCCTTCCCGAACACCGGAGTCGTCAAGTGCTAAGTCATTCGTGTCAGCCGACGTCCCCCGGAATCACAAAACGCCGTCGCCGTCGGCATCCGAGCAGACGCTCGGACGCTCTAATCCTGGCACAGCGATCGAACTCACCGTATACGCCTCCTCCGCAGAGACTTGAGAGACCTTGCCTCCGAGGGAGAGGTTGTTGCCCTTGGGACCAAGTGCGACGGTGATGCTTCGACCGAGGAGGATGAAGGAGAAGACATCTCCGTACTGGTGTGCTCGTCAGTCACCGGCCACTCGACTTGGCACATCCAGGATCCCCAAATTCCCCGCGGTATTTTGTGCCATTGTTTAATGTTCGAGACGAGGATATGTCGAGTGTGGGAGCAAAGCCAGCCGGAGGACATCGCACATACCTTCTCACGACACTCGAAGAAGAACTTGTACGGATCTTCGCCGTAGTACGCCGCCGAGCCGAACCACGGGATGTAATGGAATACGAGTGGGGGCTGGTTCTTCCCTCGCGGGATGACCTGTGGGTTTAATCAGCTCAGCGCGGCGAAGTGGACCCCAGAGTCGGGATACAGATACGGATAGCAGGCAGTGAATCAAGCAGTGGGGCCTCGGCGGGTGAACTGGACAGATATTCACAAGCTGGCGAATCACGTTGAGGAAAATAGCGAGAAACGGCACGCCAACTGCCGCGAGCGCGATGATGGCCGGGGTGGGCAGCTCGCGCACCCACTCGGGCACGGCCGGGAGCGAGGACAGGAGGACGGACGACATGGTGGCGTGGTCCTGTCGTGTGTGAGCTGGAACAGGCGGGGGGATGTCGAGGTGACAAAGGGGAAGAAGATGGAAGAAGTGAGGATACTGTAGCTAGCTGTTGAGCCAGAGCCAGAGCCAGAGCGCGTCGGGTCACTGTGAAAACGTGGCGTGGTACGATCGTACCATTGAAATTGGGGGGGAAACACAAAACACAAAGAAGGCCAGGCACGCCGCTTTTGACGGAGCGACTCGCATCCACCACCAGTATCACCCATACCACCAGACCACACTCGCTGTCATGTGCTGCATGATGCTACAATCAAGTCCCTGCTCGTCATAGTCACCGCGCCCCGTCGGACCACATTGTCCGTTTTTGATATTTGTCACTCGAGAAAAGCAGAAAACTACTCCGAGGACTGCCGAGAACTACTGAGACTGAGGCTTCAGACCCTGCTACCACGCGCGCTCAACTCTCAGTTCCCATTCCTTTGCACCTTTGCGATCACCGACGATACGCCCGTCCCTACCTCCAGAAAACTCTGGCTGGTCGAACACCATACCCGTCAGACAGACCAGCCCGTCCTGATCTGGCTCGTCCTCGTCGACCGCCTACTCGTCCTCGTCGAGCTCGTCCTCCTCATCCAATTCCTCCTCGCTCCACTCTTCCTCGCCCGGCCCTCGCCTCCTACCAGGCCCTTGATCGTGTGGGTGCGATTGACCATGCTGCTGCGGATAGTCTTGTCCGGGGTGCATCCTCGGTGGACCTTGTTGGCCCGGATACCCAGGCGGGCCCATATGCGGCCCGCCCTGAGGCGGATACCGACCGGGATGATCGTATGGGTGGTAGGGCGCCTGTCCGTACCCAGATCTTGGAGGAGGTGGGTAGAACCCTGGATGAGGAGGTGGCAGTCCGTGCCGTATAGGTGGACCCGGTAAACCCGGTTGGCCCAGGTGACCGGGATGGGCCGGGTGGCCAGGATGGGGCGGCATCGAGTGGGGTGGCGGTGGGCCTCCCATCTGATGTATCGGGGGTCCGCCAACATGCCCTTGCGCCCCGAGCTGGTGGACCTTGGCGTGCCGCTTGAGGTTGGATTGCACCGAGAAGCGACGTCGGCACGATGGTTCCTTGCACACAAACGGTCTCTCGCCCGTGTCTTTAGACGGATCGTCAGCACAGTCACATGGACATTCCACATTTGCGTGGACAGCGAGGCAACACACTCACGAGAGTAGGTGTGTATCCGGAGACTGCTCGGGCGAGAGAACGTCTTGGCACAGTACGCGCAGGTGTACTTTGGTCCGGGACCTTTACCGGGACTACCCTCTCGCTCCTCTGAACCAACCGTTTTGCGCTCTTCTTCCGCAACCCGCCTCGCACTTTCAGCCAACACTTCCATCCCCCGCATCCCGGGATCTCCGGCCATTTCGACGTCCTCGTCCAGGTGCGATCGATCGTCAGAGGGCCGTTTCCTGCCTCGCATCGACGCCGCCCCGCCAGCACCGCCGCCCTCGCCGTCCGAGTTGAGAGAGATGCCCGGAGCGGACTTGATGGACTCGGCTGACTCGCGTCTCGCAGGCCACGGAGCCAGTCCACCGGGCTCAGACAGGGACGATTTGTCCATGGCAATCGCTTCTCTCGATCTCAGCGTCGCGAGGGTATCGACATCGCCGCTCTTGGCGCGGATGATCTCGGTGAGGGAAGACCTGCGGGGCACAGACCGAGGCGGTTCAGGCGTTGGTGGACGAGTCAATGATCCCCGGCGGAGCGGTTCCGGTCCAGTGGAAGGAGGCCGACTCGTCGCTGATGACATGGCCGACATGCTTGCGGACTCGCCTATCGGCTGCGGGGGCGGTGGGGTCATGGACATGTGAGGCAGAGGGCCAGGCATGGATCGCGCATCTTCCAAAGGGAACATGGACGATCGTCGATCGGGCGGCTGACCATGCAGTGAAGGTGGCGGCATCTCCATCATTGGCGAATTACGATCCCTGGCCGACAGGTCGGCGAATGATTGCGCCAACTGACCGCCCACGACCGAGGCGCTTCGAGGCGCGGCCGATGGTCTCCGTGTTTCCACGACTGGCGATATTGGAGTCATCCCTCCAGATGCCGAGACGGACCCCCTCGACATGGCAGCGGACGCAGCAGAATGGGGGTGCAGCAGACCTCGCAAGCCCACGCCCGAGCCGGCCGACATGGACCCACTGACCGGGAACGAGGCGTTCCTGCTTTGAGCCTGCCACCGTAGTCGTGCGGCCTCTTCCGCGTCGTACGCCGATCGAGGCTGATCCGACCGGCGACGCTTGTTATCGTGTTCGTCCATCCAAGGAAGTTGACCAAGAGGGAAGGAATGCCCTCGCTGCGCGGGCGGGGGATGGGGTAGAGACGATGAGCTGCGGTCAGACGAACCGCGATCTGCCGAGGAGCGCTCGCCGCGCTCAAAGTCCGGTGCCCACCATCCTCCTTGCGGGGGTTGAGGCGGAAGGTCGGACACGGTTGTGGAGATGGACGAGTTGAAAGAGGAATAGCGAGACGTTCGTGCGGTGGAAGGGGAGGAGGATGGAGAGGTCGGAACGAGAGAGGGCAGAGAAGGTGTTGAGAAGAGCGGGCCGGGTGGGTGAGAAGACGTCGCTGGTGTTGGCGGGTGGTCTAGAAGGCTCAGCGATTGGTCTTGGGTTGCGAGGTGCGACTATCTCACCTGCGACCCCAAACAGCGCCTTGATTCCAGGAAGGCTAACGCCTGAATCCTCCTTGCCCTCGTCGACTCTTCTCAGCGGATGCCGCCCGCCGAGCTCTCCGTAAACATCGTCGTCGCCGTCTTCCTCGTCTCCCGCCATCGGGTCGAATCTGCTTGTTCTCCGCGATCCCTTCATCATCGACGGATGATGGTGTTTTGCCGAGTACGAGACGGGCGAGTCGGTGTGAGCATGGAAAAGCGGGGGAGGGTGGTGTTTGCTAGGCCCAGACTGTGACTGTGACTGGGACTGAGACGGGAACTGCGATTGGGATTGGGACTGAGACTGGGATTGAGTCTGGAGGGATGACGATGTTCGTGGAGATCGCGACCCGCCTGCGATTTCCGTCTCTACCTTCATGGTCATGAGGGTGGGGGAACAGTCGGGGCTATGGCGGCGACGAAAGTCCACCGCTGGCTCGCTCCCGCTTGGCGTGGCGATGGTCGGGGTGCGCACTGCCTGTGGGCCGGATGTGAGCGTCGGCGTACAAGGAGTGATGAGGTGGTCGTCGTCGCATGGGTCGTGGTGGTGCAGATCCGGGAGGGGTTCCGTGATCAAGGTGCGCGGTGAAGGAGGGTAGATGAGTTTTATCATGTCGGACAGCGACAGACAGGATGGCGGTCAGTGAAGACAGGTCGAGTACGCGGAGGATGGGCAGTGGGATGTGGACGGTCAGGAAAGATGGGATTGGGAGGAGCGATGGGCGATGGGCGATGCAGTGGACGTAGATCGCCGGATGGGATTGCGCAGTCGAGCGAGAAAGTCGCGGGAAAAAACCGTCGTGTTGCCCCGAATCGAATCAGGCCGGACGCGGGAAAAGGATACGGTCGTCACGAAGAGAAGAGTCCGGGTCGTTATACGGCGAGACGAAACGAGGAGAGACAGAGATGCAACGGTCGACAAAGTGACGACGGGTCGACCAGGCGACAAGCGTGAGAGTTGGGTAGTAGCAGTGAGTCGATTGATGGTCGGAGGGGAAGACGCAGATCGCGTGTCGTGTGTGGTGTCGCACGTTGATCAAACAGGGGAATATCGTGTGTGTTCGGGCGTGATCCGTGGAAGGCGGCGGCGGGGATGATGTTTGAGGGGGTTGGACGCGGGGAGGGAGGGGGACGAGGGTAACGTCGAGGGACCGAAGAAGAGTGGGGTGGGGATGGTCGGCGTTGTTGGCATTGGCGTCGGAAAGGGTTGGAATGCAAGGAGGAAGGAACAGACGTCAGCCTTTGAAGGAGGTGTCGAGCACCGCAACTGGCGCCCAGGCGTTGGGTTCGTTCACATCGAGAGGACGGAGCGGGGAGACGACGGATAGATTGAAACGATGATCAGTGCCGAGGATCGCCTCGATACCCCGAGCGAGATCTGACACGGCCGGCCCCCGAACCGAGCGTGGGGTGATCGCAGTGATCGCAGTGATCGCCACGGCGACACCGCTCGGACTCGCCGACACAATGCTACGCAAGGGGCGTCGACGTGATGCCTGCCCCCCCCCTCCCCCCCTTGACATTGCTTATGAGGGAGATCTCCACCACGGATCGACCCATCAAAACGCTAAACACTTGCACACACACCCCGTGACACACCCCACCACACATCACGCACACACACCACCCAAGACTCCCTACACGGTTCACACACACATCGCCCAAACACATGAACCCCGGGTCACCCCGACGCATCACGGAAAGGCAGCACAACACTCACACTCGATGACCAGATCGGAAGCGCCCCTTTGAAATCTCCTATCTCCTATCCAGACTTGTGCCCAGGATCCTCCTGTACCTGTCTGTCTCCTTTGCTCCTGTCTCGGCGCCCGTGATGCACGACCACCACTGTCGTTTCGGATTGTGTCGACGATAAGACGTGTAGGCCGCGGGACGGATGGATGCGTACGAAAGTTTCGAGGTCGCACGCACCGCACGGGTGATGATGATGTATGGCCAGAAGAGTTTTCCTTTGTGCGACACGAGCACGAGGGAGGGACCGAGATATTCGTCACGAGAGGTCCCGACCCGTCCTAGTCCCAACTGGGAATGGAATTGGATAGATTGGTTGGGTTTTGATCGACAAGGCCGCGGAGGCGGGCCGGGAGCGAGCCTAGAGGATCTCCGAGAATATTCGTGCGTCGTCCGTGTCGTGGTCGTGACGAGTCCTCGTCCTCGTGCTGCGTTACAAACACACCGACGACAAAACACGCCTCAACTCAACACGACTCGACGCCTCGGTCCAAGCTCGTCCTGCTCGTCCTTTACACGGATGCAACCCAACCCCGGGAACGCGGGCGGGGAGGCGGCGGATATTGAAAGATGAAAGGCGGGATGGGGGGTTGGGGGGGGGGGGGGGGGGGTTGGTGTCGGCCGTCGTGTTGGGGTCGACGTCGGAGCCAGAAGTGGGAACAGCGTCCCAACGGTCTTGCCGCCGAGAGATTTCCTTGAAAATCGCCTCGCCTTTGCCCAAATCTCCGATGGTCCCAACAAGCAGCGCGCGAACGATGCGATGCGCCTAAGGATATGCTATCGGCGTGGGAGAGCGTTGTGCCCTCGGATGGGCGTGCCCAGGCGATTCGTTGAAACGATAACAGCAATGATAGCAAGAGAAAGACTCGAGATGACACAGCAAAGTCGAGAACCACCTCGATCTCCCTCGATGCTGTCGTCCTGTCGTGGTCCTCGCGGCAGATACCCAAAATGGAGAATAAACGATTCGGGTATTATTGGCGGTCAAGGGGCGGGGAGAGGGGCGGGGCGGGGGAGCAGAGGAGAGGGGGGGGGCGATGTGTTTGTTGCTCCGGTCCCAGTCAATTGTCGGGAAGGAAAAAGCAATCGACTCCAAAGGTCGATCTCCGTGGGTGATCGTCCGGATGATCCCAGCGGGAGGAGGGGGCTCGAAGTTAAAGTGATGTGATGTGATGTGCGGATCGACCAAGACCAAGACAAAAGGAGAAATGACTGAAGTCGGTTTGGACCTTTTGCTCCGCACTGCGGAGTGTGGGTTCACACGCGCGGGACAGCGACAATAAAATGGAATGGCGGAGGGGAAACAAGGTGGGCGGGGGGGGTGGGAGAGAGGGTAACGGAGGGTGGGGGTGGGGGGAAATGAACCAGGAAGGGAATCAATCGGGAATAGGAGAGCGGCAAAGGGGGAAAGACGGGAGGGAGGAAAAGAGTTGTGTACGTCTGGTACGGTACTCGTATGCCCTAACGGCAGAAATCCAAAGTCTGAGTCTGCTGACGAATGTTGGGCGTGGCGAATCCCAACTTTTGCCAGTTACCCGTACTCTCGTTTACCACTCTTGGACTCTCGGACCCGGACGCGGCAAGCTGCGGCCCAACGACGCGGCGACGCGGAGGGAAAGTTACTACAGTATGACTATGCGAGCAGGTGGAGGAGGGCGACTGGCCAAGCAAGTCGAGGGTACCTTGCGTCTTGCTTGGTTGCATCGCGTCAGTTGCCTGGGCGTGTACGGGGACCTCTTTGGTCGTTATGTCGTCGGGCAAAGGCGAAGACGGCTGCGTACGTACGTCCTGCGTCGTTCAGAATGTCAAGTAGCAGAGGGCAGGGCCACCGACAGAGGTGGCTTCGCCGGAGGCTGAGCACGGTCAATGTCAGGGAGGGGGCGCCGGTTCGGACAGAAGGATGAAGGCTCTGATGCACCGCGGAGGAGGGTGACAAGAGAAGTCTCGGCGCGCGAGCCCACATGCCGCGCCGCACCCCCCCCCCCCCCCCCGGTAAATGCTTAGATCCCTTGGCGAATCCTTTCGACGCAAAATACGGCACTCGTTGAGAGATGCCGGCGCCGCACCCACCGGCGCTGCGCTGCACTGCACGTCTGCAGACGCAATAGCATTCTTCTGTGCCTCTGCGTAGACTGCTTTTGCCGAGTTGCATCCGGCACGCAGTCAAGGGACCGAAGAGGTCGGGCAAGGTGCGAGACGACAGGGCGGTCGCGACCCGCGAGAACTCGTACTGTACTCGTCCAAAGCGTGGCGTCGCGGCCACAGCCGGGAGACTCAGAGAGCTTGCAGCTTGCGGTGCGGCGTCAAAGTTCTTGTCCGCGGGATTTATCGATTTGTCACGTCGGGAAGGGGCGATCAGACCACGCGCAACAGGGTTCGATTGAATGGACGCTTTCTCCCGAAGCCAGGGACGGAGGCGTCGAGTGTCGTTCCAGTTTCTGGACTTCTGGTCGATAGCGTACCATCCGGTCTCAATCCCTGGCGCTGTCGCGGTGGTGGTGGTGACGACGGACCGGCGCCCGTTGCGCCTTTTTGTCAGGGATTCAGGACAACCGATAAACTAGGTGTCGTCCGAAAGCCGACAGAAACTCTACGTTACGTGTTTTGGTTGCTTTCTCCCGGAGAACGTGAGGGTACCCGTCCGGAATGTCTTACCAGTAGTGATCGGGTCCAGGGAAGCGAGCTGTCCCCTGTCCGCCATCCCCCGGCCGGCGTGGGAGGCTGCTGTCACCTCGTCGCTGTCGCTGGGTGCTGTCACCTTACGAGTACGTAGTGCTCTAAAACCTTGACGACGCTGCATCGGAATCGGCCGCTGAGTGCTACATAACAGCCGCATGATGTTTGACAAGAGACATCGTCGGGCGAGTCACGTCGCCAGCTCGACGCGTCACTGCACTCGTGCACCGACAAATAGACCGCACCCATTCCAAGGTCTCGGACGGAAGAAGGAATGCATTGTATCCCTTGATTCTTAGTGGGCCAGATCTCCGTTGCATGCTAAGGAAGTAAGGAAGACCAACCCAAAGCGACAGGAACCGGGTGGCCGCAGCCACCGGCTCACGAGGTTTATCTTCTCTTCAGGTAAGCAGTGTAGTGAGTAGTCCCTAACTCCCTGTTCACCGGGGGTCTACCTGCTTCCCTGTCTTCGGTCATGCTTATGAATTGCCTTACGTCTTACCCCTTGCTCCCCTTGCTTGGGTTACACCGTTGTGAGACTTCGACCCCGCGGCTTCCCCCTGCTGCTGGTTTCCATGTACCGTAAACTCATTTGCTTGTTCGCCCGCGGTGCCGAAGTGTGAAGTATGAAGACGTAGCGTGCAGCGCGAGGTGTGCAGCGTGGTCGTGTTCGGTGTTCGGTCGACACCGCGTGCGACATCCAGAAGTTTAGATCGGCTGCACCGCCTTGTTGAAGAAGAGGGACGAGATGGAGCTCGAGTTTGGTCATAGGTACGTTGATCTGCCTGTTGGGTCGTCAAGTCGGGCAAGCACCGAAGCGCGAATGGCGCACTCGTGCCGTCACTTGAAGGGTAAGGGCGGTACTCTGAGCCCGCAACGACCTCGCCTTGGGAGCACCTCGTTGTGAAGCCTTACGCCTTTCGGAGCTAGCCGATGGACTGGTTTAATGGCCTTGACCGAGCACTGTTTGCGAAACGCACCATGAACACGAAACGCACCATGATCCGCTGGAATCGGTCCAGAACATCGAAGGCTCTTTTAGTAGTGGACTACGTAGATGGCGAGGGACGATCAGGCCCTAGTGCAGCTCGAGAAGGACGATCAAGTGAACCAAGGCTATCTGTTCAGATTTAGTAGGCTACTCGTGCTAATCCTTCTGCGTGAAGGGCAACCGGGCAGACAACTCGAGAAGTCGAGAGCCACACGAGCGCTGCCACTTGACAATTGCGGTTAGTCTCCGATGATGTGGCTTTGACTTGGCACGTCCCTGTTCTCAGCGTCGCCTCGTGTGTTCTTCCGAAGACCCTCGTCGTGGGAACATCCTAGGGGCTCGCTCATAAACACCGCAACGTTTCCCTCACCGGTCTCCCGCTTCCCTCTCACCTTGCCGGCCTTCGGTACCTTCGGCACCTGTTCGTTTGGAATTGGAATACTGTTAGAGTACTTGTAACTGCACCATCCGCGTGCCCCTGGCCGTGCTCGTGCCGGTACCCTGCGCCTCGCTTCCCTACCTTTTGAGTCTTGACTCGCGCGTTCCTTGATTCCCAAGCATATTAGTCTATATTACGATACCGACCCGGGGTCGAGGCTCTCGACCGGTGTTCCACGACACTACTGGTCCCCGTACATACTCGTACAGTACGAAGAGAGTTGGTCGGTCAGCCGACAACATGCATGACATGTACAAGTGCTTTGTAAAAGTACGTCCGGGCCCGGTCGTCGGTCGTTGATCGGCGAGATTACATATATCTCTCGAAGAATACAAATCAACTGGGGTAATACAAATCTGGTCGGTATAAATAGTTCGGACACAAAGTCACGTCGGCAGTCGACGGGTAGGAGGCCTAGGATGTCGACGCGTTGAGGGAGAGAGTAGTATCCAAAGTAGTACGGCAGTCGTCCAGACTCTCCAGTGTCGGTGTCGGTGGCGGTGGCAGAAACAGCTGGTTCCGACACGGCGCCGAATGGCCGATCACCTCCACTCACTTCTGTGTGATGGCGGTACATTGCACATGCACATCAAACGCCGAGCTCCCAATGCACAGCAGCAGAACCAGGGCATGGAGCCACAGCACCAGTATTGTAGCCGGGGACTTTCAACAAACAGTCGGTGGACATACGGTGGACAACGTGGGACATGTCCACGGCCAGACGGAGAATCGCGGCGTGATGTATATGCCCAACTCTCCCACGGTAAGCGATCCACCCCGGCGGGGCTGTGGCGCCAATGGGCCGCATCACAACATCGACGGGGGTGGTGTATCGTCAAACCTTATGATTGCGGGCTCACACACGACTCTGCAGCGGTGGCAGATGCGAGGTGTTGGACGAGATAGGTTCAGTTCACCATGAGTGCTGCCTCGTACTTGCCCCGCTTGCTGAACAGTGTTCGTCCGACAGTGAGCACCGGCCACCGGGCTCTCTGGACGCTCCGCGCCCTACTCATCGCATCGCACGGTACGCGTACACTTGTCATTCAGTCACGGCGGACGGCGAACCCGAACGCAAAGGACAAAAGAGAGCTGACGCTGCCACTGGCAGTGCAAAGCATCGCTACTGGTTCCGGATGCGAGAAAGCAGATGATCCATGGCTGGCACGCTGGCTTCACGCCCAGAGTTCTCGGTTCGCCGCCCACCGTCCGCCGTCCACAGTTCGAACCCACCGCATTCGTCGTGGACGGACGTGCATCGTCTCCGCCGAAAGAGAGCTCCCACCACACACATAGTTCAGAGTTGTCCGCCACCATGCGCCGACAGCCACGCCGCCGGATGTCGTTCCGCCGGAGTGTGGCGCGACACAGCGCCTTGCTCACGCGTAGCCCTGTGGCGTCGAGTTGGGGGAGTGACGCTATCGGTCGGATTGTCGGTTGGAGTACGAGTACACGCACACGCTGCGGGTCGCAGGTCGCAGGCTGCAGGTCGCACGTTATCCTTCCGCGGGAAGATCAGGGACGACTCGTCACTCGACCACTTTGACCTTCCAATCTGTATTGGCATTCGTGTCGATGAGATCCAAGAGGCTGTGGTACGATGTGTTCCGCCGGAACCGCATCGAACGACAGATCTGGATCTGGATCGGAAGATCGGAACATGTATCGAAAGATGTCATCGAGTGGCGTTACGCCGTCGCCGTGGGGCGTGGCACCTTCAGTGAGATTCTACACGGCCCTCGAGTCCTGACGTTCTGTGGCACATCCTTTCAGTCCTGGGACATATTGAAGTCCGATGTCCAATGAGAGAGTCATAAGAACGGTCAGACACGGGTCGGAGTGGGAAAATGTATGTATCGAATATAATGCCGATGGACAATGGAGGATGTCCTTTATTTATTGGAGAGTACATACACTGGAGGGCCCTCCATCCTGTCGGTTCGAGTCCCGTGGATTGTGTCAACGACTGGGTTGACGGTGATTGAACTGCCGTGTGACAATCCGGGGATTTCTCGGGACCGTGCCCGGCACCTTTATGAGACTGTTCGACAAAGTTCGAGCTAAGAGCGGCGGGTTGGGCGTAACAATGGGCGACGTCTGTACCGTGACCGCAAGGCGGATCACAAATCGCTGGGCAGGACCGATCGCCATCATGTAGCCCAGCCAGACTCTCGACAATCGTTCCGGTCTGATCCGCTGGTCCACCTCCGGTCATTCCTGTCAGTCAAATCTGTTCCTCAACTTGCCAACACAACAGCCAAATCCACACTTCAACGGCTGGTCAGCAATGGACAATCCCTCTCACACCGCTGCCTCTGTCCACCCCACACCCAACATCATGGTCACGCCCGAAACGACCTCGTCCCCCGGCACCACCTTGTTCTTCCCTTACTCCCGGCCCCAAGACCTCCTGCGGTGGATCGAGCCTCTGCTGGAATCGGAGCACGGTGTCATCGTGAACCAAAACGAGTGGACGGGGCGGATGCACATTGACGGCGTACCCCTCGAGGGGGTGAGGATCCGACCTCACTTGCAGCTATATCCAGATGTGCAGTCCGTAGCGGAGAACTGGCCACAGGACTGCGACAGCCTCCGAATGCAGTCTGCGGGGGACTTGTCCGCTTCACTCACGTTCTTCAACACTTCAGGCGAGCCTACTACCATCGACGCAGTCTGCACCGAGGTGGATTCGTTCAACTCGTTTTGGGAATCCAACTGTAGCGTTGGACGGGTCGCCACTTTACAGCTCTTCAATGTTCACGATTTCCCAGACGACTTTCCACTTCGTCTACTGAGCCAATTCGGGTTCCCGGTCCTGGTACCCACAGGATGCTCTTTCAGTTCAGTATTAGACGGCCCAATCAGTAACGCGACGGCTCTGCACCTCTACGCCGTGGCCATCCTTCACGAAGATGGCGCGTAGTCGACAGGAACCTGCATCTCCAGTCTCGGGAGGTCTGACCAAGACCTCCTCGTTGATATCCACGACAGGGCGTCAGCGCGGGGGATCACCGTCATACGCGAGACGGAGAGATGGGCTTATCTCCCGCGAAATCGAGCTGAAGTGCACTCATTTGCGGCCGAGTTTGATACTCAAACCGAAATCTCGACCCTGGAAATCCTTGACGATTACGCTTGACACACACTACGGCCCTCATGTTGATGCCTGTCGTGATGTTCTGGCCAAGCTTCGTTCCTTATCGCCTGATAGTTTCAGTTCGCCTTGTTGCGACGTTGCCCTACTATTGTACTTTGGAGTTCAGCATGTCACGCGTGTTCTGGAATATCACACAAACATGCATCGTCTTCGACTTGGAGCTCTTCGACCTTTCTCCACCATGCTGTATGTGCAAGCCCCCGACGGCTTCTCCGCTCGCGACGGCTCCTCTCCTCATCAGTCCACGATCAGCGCATCTGCGATGATCAGTGGAGGCTCGGGCCACTTTGTACCGGGATGACCCACCGAGAGCGAGTGGAGACCCGCCATGTACCTGTCCCCCTTGAGCTCGAACGTTGAGAGGATCTGGTTGATCTTGCCGATCTCCTCGTCCGTGAACTTGACGTTGGCGGCGTCGCAGTTGCCCTGAACCCGAGAGGGGCTAGACGAGCCGGGGATCGGGATGGTCTGACTCCGGATCAGCGAGTCATCCTCGGGGGACCGGAGAACCGGCACGGAGAGACTGAATGACCCGCGAGACTCACATAGGGACTGAGGGTGAGGATCCAGGCCAGGGCGAGCTGGGCCGTGCTGACTCCCTTCGCTTCTGCCATCTCGTCCAGACGATCCACGAGCTTGAGGTTCTCGTAGAACGCCTCGCCCTGGAAACGGGGCAGACCCTTCTGGAACGAACCCTCCGGAATGTCCTCGGGAGACTTGTACGTGCGGGTGATGAATCCGCGGCCAAGTGGGGAATAGGCATAGATGGGGACTTTGTTCTTGGCCGACCAAGCGATAGCGTCCTGGATATCTTTCTCGTAGGACCAGAGCGAGACCTCAATCTCGAGAACCGCAATGTCCACAATCTGACAAAAGCGTCATCAGCGGTGTTCGTGCGGCGATGCAAATGCGGGATCCGGATAGGAACGCGGGATCCGAAGTGCTGGAGCATCTCTCACCTTCTGGACCTTTTCGAGTGTCTCCACACCGGTCTCGCTCGCACCAACAGCCGCGAAGAGCCCTTCGTCTCGGCACTGCTTGAGCGCCGTGAAAAGCTCTTCTGGCTCGACGCCCGGGGGGATACGGGCGAACGAGAACACATCGACCTTCTTGCCTCCGAGGAGGGACTCGGCCTTCCTGATCTCGCCGCGGACGAACTCGACGATGTTCCTGCCACACGCCGGTCAGTACTGCAGCTTACGCCGACGCAACCGAGGAACCCAGGCGCAGATTGGACGGTCGCGAGTCGCAGCCTGGACTTACTTGCTGACAGGGTGCATGTTCTCGTCATGTCCACCCTTGAGAACGATTGTGATCTTGTCCTTGTACTCGGGGTACTATGACGTCTCAGCAACTTCTGAGGGGTCGCGACGAGCCGTGCTCGGGCTGAGTCTCACCTTCTTGAAGAAGTTGCCGATGAGGCGGACGTTGGCTGACTGGTCAGTCGGAGGGCCGTAGAACATGGCAGTGGACCAAGCGGTGGCTCCGGCGTCCGCGGCGGCCCTGCGCCCATGAGCACGTGATTTCAATACCTGCGAGTGAGGCCGTTGACTCACTTCATCGCTGCGAAGCTGACCTCCTCGGCTGGGGGTTTGGGGTTCCAAGTGACTGCAAAGTTAGCCGAGTGCAACATGTGAAACGATGGGTGAGGGAGGTCGACAACGGACAAGAGCACCGCTGCACTCACGCTGCATGAGACCGTAGCCGATCCGTCCAACGGACTTGCCGGCGAGGGTGACCTGAGGCATGGACATTGTGCGTTGATGATTCGAAGGGGATCTGTGATGAAGCAAAGCGATTCCGACTGACGAGGCGTGCACTGGCGAGTGGAGGATCCGACGTGGGTTGATCTGAGAGAGTGGATGGGCGGGAGAGACTTCAGTTGAACCGGCTATATACCTCGTCGAGACTGGTGGAGTTACCTCGGGAAGTGCAAGCTGGCCGAGATGGAGGCGATGGGTGGTAGCTACGAACCAGTGGACGTCAACGTCACGCCCGACCCCACACACCCTCTCCACCTCCACCCTCCACCTCGGCGCCGAAGCGGCTACGGCTTGGGTGGCTAGGCTATACATAATGACGTGTATTATCCAAGCACGCAGTTCGATCTCCTGGCGCGCAGTTGTGATAAATAAGCATCCGCTGGGTTGTCGCTCAGGCACGGCCCGTTCCGACGAAATGAAACGCTGCCCCTGGACGCCAACCGTCCAATCTCGGACGGGATTCCTATTGTTCCGTTCCGACAACAGCGAAGCGTTCCTGGGACAATGACAATGGCGAATGACCACCACAACGGCAACGGCATGATCCACAGCAACAATGCCAGCACATCGAGACTCGAGTAGCCGTCGCGTGGCCGCGCCCGTGCCGCGTCCTTCCCGCCCGTGATCTCTGGCACAATGCGATAGAGGCGAAAAGCTAATCTCAGCCATTTGGTGTTAGAGTTGGACCAGAGTCGGTCGACGAGATTGCCATACCACACACATCCCGGGAAAGGCGGGCGTCGACACGGCAGCGGCACATACTACTGCTCACCGACTGCGCTGCGTAGGAATGGCTGGAGAAGGCGAAAAAGTGGGATAGGATCGGATCGGATTGGATTGGGTACGCCTGGTCGTTTCAAGGGGTTGGCGGGTGGGTGCGACGTGCTACTCCTGCTTTTCCTCGTATGGCTGTAAGTCGTCCTTCGTTTGATCCTATCCTGCTGATCACACGCTCGGTCAGGACCGACACCGACGGTCTGATCGCTCTGTCGAAGGATCTGTCGTCGCCGCTGTCGCCGACGCCGACGCCGACGCCGTCGCCGGCCGCGCTCGGCCCCTTGTTCCTATCAATCCCCCCTGACGATCAAGGCGCCATCAAACACCGCACACACTCTCGTTTCCATCACTCACGGGCCTCTGCGATCCTTTCGCCTGCAGCAGTGTCACCAAGGCCGACTACTCTGTGAGTGATTCTCTTCCTCTCTCCATCTCCCTTTGGTACTCCCCTTTTGGCACGTCCTTCCCCGCCGTCATCTGCCATCCTCCCTCGGCCCGTCCTCTGTGTTAACCACATACCTCCCCCGTCTTTGCTCGCGTTTCGTTTCGACTTTGCAACACGACACGACGACGCCTTGACCCCCAAACCACACCATCAATCCACGCCCCACCCCTCGTAAAACCCGCAGACTCTTTCTCAGTCGTCGCACCCGACACCACACACTGACTCGCACCGCAAACCCAACATCCATTTGGCTCTGTCGAAGCTCTGTCGCCCACCTCGTCCGACGTCCTCGGCATCGTCGCATCAAGGGGAGAGATCCAGGGGAACCGACCCGAAGTACCTTTGCAGCTTCGCGACCTCCTTCTCAGGCCCAGGCGTGTGCTTCTGACTCACACGGGGCGAATAAAAGCTTCTCCCGCACCGTTCCACTTTCCCCATCAATCTCTCGTCACCTCTCAGCCGCTCTCTCTCTCCTTGACAACCAACTCGACATTTCCGACCCTCTCACAGTACTCGTATAATAGCACCTAGTCGCCTCTCCCAGCCATCGTCTCCTTGCCACCGACACCCTTCGCACCCGCCACCATCCACCGCGCCACCTACATACAATGTCGTCGTCCACCCACTCCCACTTGATGAAGACCACCCGGCGGGGTCGGCCGTTTGTCAAGGTAAGCGCGGCGCCGGGATCCTCGTCCCAGCACACGCAGTGATGATAGCGCTGACGGTTTGGCAGGACACCCATGACCTCTTTGCCACCCTGGTCGTGTCCCTCCAGCTGGACCCGCACCGCAGCTTCTTCAAGACCTACCCCAACAGCTTCAACTCGTACGTCGGCATCCACCCAGTACCGCATCCACCCAGGACCCTGCTACTCCGCAGCTATCGCTGACCCCCCTTAGCGACGAGGCAAGTGCCAACCTCGCTTCGCTCAAATTCTCCCAGTCAAACCGATCAGCCGACCCCAAGGACCCCTCCCGCATCATCACCACCACGACGACGACGACCTTCTCGATGACCCGTGAAATGGCCAAGGGGATATGCCAGCACTTCATGGATGCCCACCTCATCGAAAACGCTGCGGACCTCAGCAGCCTCTCCTTTAGGGATCGAGGCGTTTACATGATTACCCCAAAGGCCTTCATATCCTCGAACGCTTCATCACCAAGAACGGCATCTCGGCCGACCATCTCCTTCCCGTCTTCGCATCCCAGCCCATCTGCATGAAGCTCCTCCACCTCGAACGACGAAGTCAGGATGACGAGATCATCATCACAAAGTCGGTCGTCGAGGTCTTGTTCCGCAGGTTCATCGGAAGGGAACCAAACACCACCAAGCTCTCCGACGACGATCTGCAGCAGCAATATCACGCGAGGTGGTACAACAAGCCGGCGGCAACGACGGAGGAGTTGGACTGGTCGCTCGGTCTCCCGTTGCGAAAGTTCCCGTCGGCGGATAAGAAGATCGGCGACGAGTATCATTTCTCGGCGGTGAGCGCTATCGACTGGCTCTGCGACTACTCGACATGCGTGGGCGTCGACGAGGCGAGCGAGCTGGCGGGTCAGTTCGTCAGGTACGGGCTCATCACCCTCGTCAGCGACAAGGGCAAGGTGAAGGAGAACAATGTCGTTGTGACGGTACGAGCGGGTGGGGCGGGTGGCGGTGCAGGTGCTGTCATGGTGAGTTGGAGCGGTGGTCACAACCTGTTGGCAGAGGTTGCGCTGATGGTACATAGCAAGAAGCCGAGTTCCGTGCGACCGACAAGGCCATCTACAAAGTCACCAAGGAAGGCATGATCGTCGCTCGTTGGGTCGAGTCTTGCAAACCCGGCAACAACTCTTCCGCCTCGGCGTCGAAGCCCAATCTTTACACCCAGGACTCTTCTTCGTCAGCGACCAAGTCGGCCGGCCGGTCTTCCCATTCCGCAGAAGACACCGGTCTCACACGTCGACCGAGCGTGTCGGAGCGCGTCCGGCCCGACTTTGCCGAGAACCACGGCGACAAGGAGGTGCATGCCAAGGACAGCCATGCGGCGCGCCTCAAGCAGATCTTGGATGAGCCCGCGCTAAGGTCTCTGTTCCGCGAGTTTCTCCGAGCAAACTTTTGCGAGGAGAACCTCAGTTTCTGGCTCGACGTGCAGGACTTCAAGCGGCGTTTCAATACCACGAGCTCGGCCGTGGCGGTGTCGACGCCAACAGGCGGGAAGCAGGGACGAGGCACTGGTCACGCCGCTATGGAGAAGCATCAGCAGGATCTCATCGCCATGGCGTTCGTCATCTACAACAGTGAGTGGAACTTCTGATCATCCTCGGAAACCCGCCTTGCCCGAATGTCCCCCCGCGCTGACGAGCCTCGCGTAGCCTACCTCGCCCCCGCCTCCCCATGCGAGCTCAATATCGACCACAATCTCCGTGCGGAACTCATCTCGTATATGAACCAGATCACCTCGGACAAGGACGCGGGCGTGAAAGGCCACATCGAGCCCGGCGTCGGGAACACACTGCATGCGAGCCAGTTGCAGACGATGGTCAAGCTGTACGAACGGATTCAGACCTACATCTTCAGATTGATGGCGACGGACTCGGTGCCAAAGGTGGGTCAGGTCGCTGTTTCACGTCTCGCCTTCCTATGGTGTCCTTTGTTTGTCATAGGATATTTGTGCTGATATGCCGGGTAGTTCTGCAAGACTGAACGCGTGAGTTCAGTCATGCTGAGAGAGGTTGGACGGTATGACCAGCACTGACGACCCCGCAGTTCCTCACTCTCATGAGATCGCTCTTTGACTACAACGACAAGTTTGCCGACGGAGACGCCTCGGGACTTGCTGGACAGACCGCCAATCTCTCTGTCGGAAAGGGAGGTGGCGGCGATGACCAAGTGCCGAGTCCGACCAGGGCCTACCTCACCATCTCTCAGGTGCGTGACAATGCTTCTTTCCTTGCTACTCCTTCTCTTGCATTTGAGGTGGTTCAAGCTGATCGCGCGATGCAGGCTGCGAATGAGAAACAAGCGGCGCTCGAGAAGCAGCGATCAGGGAACATGATGTGATCGATGCGAGGCGAGCGTGAGCAAGTGGGAGATGGTCCTGCCTCCCTCGCACCAGCGACTGGCCGTTCGTCGACCTGCTGCTCGTGACTGTACGAGTACCTGTGCATCCCATCCCAATATATAGTAGTAGAGTCACACCCCGCTGTACAACGTCTTGGGGAGACACACGCCATCGAGCACGCACATTCTTTCATACTGCATGTGATTCAATTTGTCGGCCAGGCAGGGCGGTAACAATGACGTCAGATTACCGTCGCGGTTGACTTTGTTCTCCCAGGTCGAGCGAGATGTTGTCTACAAGCATTTGTCAATTGATATTTCTCACCTTTCAGCTTCACGTACCCGGTGGTTTGTATACCACCCCTCATAACACCCAGTATGGCCTCAAACGAAGCGGGAACGCAGCGAGAGGAGCCCGCGCCATCTCAGATCAATGGGCAACTCAAGGTGGGTCCACAGAGTTTTCCGTCTATCGGTGGAAGCGTGTCAGCTAACAGACTCAGGCAGCACAGGGTACCCTCTACACTGTGAGTACTGGACCGAACAGCTCTACAGCATGGGCATGCAAGCTAGTCTACAAACGAGAGGCGAGGTGCAAGCGACAGAGAACCAGACACCCATACCGAAGTCCACGGAGTGGAGATTTTCCAAACTCTCCAGACTCGAGGTTCCCCAGACTAGGCACAGAGCTGACCCGTCCAGGCTGTGGGCTCTGTCCTCCCCGAATCCGCCGGGGTGAGCTGGACCCAGTCCGGCCAGGCGTTGGTGGAACAAGGACAGAAGGAGCTCGACGAGGCCAAGGCGGCGCAAGCGAGCGAGGCGACTTGGGACGCAGGCGTCGCGAAGCTCAAGTCGTGAGTGGGGCGGCGGTTTCCGTGCCGAGGTGATGATTGTTCTGCGTACGGCTTTGATTGGTCATGGTTCGGCTTGATGTTGTGATTGAGCGATACCTGTGGTCTGCTGCCGTGACCTCGTCTTCCTCGGATGGGGGTTTCTGGTCAAACCTCGCGCAGACGATGCCGCACATCATCCCAAACTCCCTACTAGCTCCTTCGACCATCACCATGCCGAACGACTCATCAGAGATCCTTCTGAGTACCTCGGGGGCTTGCTCACACCGCCCAGGGCCACGGGGTATCTCACAGGCAACCAACAAAAGCAGACCGAGGGTAACCTGGAGAACGAAAAAGCGCAATGGGAATACAAGCAGGCCACATCGGAGGGGATCGCCGCGGTGCCGATCCCGAGTGTGGAGGGCGTGAAGGGCAAGGTGGAGAGTGTGGTGGGGATGGTGACGGGGGATCAGGAGAGGCAAAGGGAAGGGAATGTCAAGGCGGAGAAGGCGGCGTGGACCGAGGGGGTCTGACGAAGCTGTGGGCGGGTACAGAGCTGGGTGAGAGGCACGGATGGGGAACAGCGAGGTAGAGGGACCAGCGAGATACCACACCAACGGGAGCATAGGATGAAATGCTTCATAGACCTCAAACCTGACAGGAAGTCGTGGCAGCAAGGAGACTGGTCTTGAAACAGCGTTCGAGTCCTGTACACAAGTGCTGGCCGCGGAAGCTGTGCCGCGTGCCGTCCCGAGTGGATGAGAGGTCTGCATACACCTGCTGAAATGACTTCTTCCTGACCCCCGCTGCCCCTGCACCTCCTACTGCGCCAGCAACCACGCCATTCTTCCAACCGATGCCTCGCCGAATTTGGCCACGGCACCTTACTTTTTGCCAGACGAGGTGATCACGTCGTCCTCGGCAACTAGGCTCGATCAGCGACTCTTCCCGCAAGACACGACTGGACCGATCGCGGCGCGACGGCGCCCCGACCCACTCACCATTCAGCAACAAGCTCTTGGCATCGAGCATGACCTTGTTCCCGCTCTGGGACAGGGTGTTGGCGATCTCCCTCGCCGCCTCGAGCCTCCTGAGCTGCAGGAACCCCTTGTTACTCCTCACCGCCTCTCCGATGAGTTCCGCCGACCGGGCCTCTCCCTGCGCTCGGACGATGATGGACTGCTTCTCCTGGATCGCCTGGTCGACGAGGAACGCCGCCCGCTGCGCGATCTGCTGCGCGACCTGCTTGGCCTCGACAGCATGCGTGAACTCGGGGGAGAAGGCGACGTGGGTGATGGACACGTCGTCGAGGATGAGGTTGAATCGACGGGCTCGACGAGTGAGGTTCTCCCGCACGAGACGAGAAACCATCTCACGCTGGGTGATCAGCTGCGAGGCGTTGAACTGCGCGACGACGGATTTGAGGACCTCGTTGACGATCGAGGGGAGGACACGCTCGTCGTAGTCGGTTCCAAGCTCTCGGTAGCTGCGAACAGCATCGTCAGCCGTCGTACCGCGGGTTAGCAGACACGTAAGTTGATATCTGGGAATGACGATGCGCGCTCCCACTTACATTGTGGGGAGGTCGTTCACCGATGGTCGAGACAAGACACGGCAGGTGATGTTAACCTGGAGCAAATTAGCGATCCCGTGCTGAAGCCGCCGTGCCATCATCCAATGCGAGGTCACGCACCATCTGCAGGTCCTTGGTACCAGTGAGCGAGGCGATATTCCTCGGCTTGGCACGGACGTCGTAGATGATTGGCGACTCGATCCATGGGATCTGCAACCGGGTCAGCACGGGAAGAGGAGAGTGAGAGGTGCGATCGGAAGACAGCATTGTGGAATCGACACCGCGCAATGTCGCACCACTCACCACTAGGTGGGTACCTTCCGGGTAGATATCGGATCGGATACCATGCAACCTCGAGTACTTGATTGCTCGATGACCACCATCGACTATACTTGATCAGCCGATGATCGACTCTCCACCCAACTTCAGACCTCAGAGTTCCGTTCACCCGCTCTTTCCCGAAAAGTGGTGATGCGACTGGGCACAAACGATCGACAAACTCACCGTTGAATATACTGTAGTTGATCAAGATCCCTCCGACCGCGACCGTCGCCAACAACCCTCCGCCGGCCATGAACCCCCTAAACCCATTTCCGCCGCCTCCTCCACCCCCCCGCCGAAACCGCCTCCGCCTTTCGTGGCCTGCATTCTCGCCCTGTTGAGCTGCTGCGCGAGTCGCGCGAACGCCTCGCCGCCTGATCGGTTCATCGTGGGCAAAGCTGGGTCGAGGGAAGAGGACGGCGTGAAGAGATGAGGAGGAAGGATCAGGATGAGGATGACGGGTGCGGCGAGAAGTTCGGCGAGAGCTAGCACGGGATCAAATGATCACGGGCCACAAGTGACGAGCGGAGTTTGAGTAAATGTCCGTGTCCGTGTTGGCGGGTGGGGACGGGGAATGAGCTGAAATTCCAGTAGTGATCCCAGTGATCCCCTCTGTCTCTGTTCAGCTTACACAAACCCAGCCCCGTCAAGCCAGTACCGCAAGGGTACGAGGTCAGCATGCTGCGACAGGGGGCTTACCTCCTGGCAAGACCTTTGGCCTGGAGTCCCTCTGCCTCTTCCGCGGTCAAGCTGCTTGCGCCGATCAGGCCATTCGGCCAGACATGTCGTCGGTTCGCCTCGACTGCTCAAGCCACATCGGCGCCTGTCTCGCAGACTCCCGGTGGTATATCATCGACTCCCGACTCCCCAATTGTGACTGCCTCTGTCGGAGCTGAAGACAAATCCAAACCCAAGCCGTACTTCCTCACCACGCCGATCTTCTACGTCAATGCTTGTGAGTTCCTGCCTTTACCCCATGTGCCGAGTCAATCACGGCCATACACACCACACCAACCCCATGCCCCATGATCCTATCTTCCAATGGACAGTATCAATCGGGTCAAGCGACCGCTTCCCGGGGAGACGCATGCTGACCCCCTCTAGCCCCGCACATAGGCCATCTCCATTCCCTCCTCCTCACGGACGTCCTCGCGCGTTTCTCCCGGCTCCGCGACCCCACCCGTCCCGTGGTGTTCACCACCGGCACGGACGAGCATGGGCTGAAGATCCAGCAGGCGGCGAAAGCCGGTGGTGTGGATGAGCAGGAGTTCTGTGATCGCGTCAGCGAGCGATTCCGCGTGAGCTCAGCCTTCCCTCGGAACCATCGTTGCTTGACCAGACTTGCGGTTTGGGGTTTGGGTCTGACCGTGACTGTGCGTAGGACCTTGCGCGGAGATCAAATATCTCACACACGGATTTCGTCCGTACGACCGAACCCAGACATTACACTGCCGTGGAGCATTTCTGGGTGAGTCATTCTACCGATGATCTCCAGCTGCAGCTCCCAAGGCAAGGCAGGGCTTCGGTAAAGGCGAAGACGACAGCGACAAATATTACAACGACAAGGACGATGGTGTTGACGACGATGACGACGTGGACGACCGAATGACCTCTGACCCCCGCAGAACAAGCTCGTCACCTCGGGCGATATCTATAAGGGCACCCACTCGGGCTGGTATTCCATCTCCGACGAGTCGTTCTTCGCCGCGTCCCAGGTCGGCGAGAAGGACGGGAAGATGATCTCGATCGAGACGGGGAACGAGGTGGTGTGGGAGGAGGAAGTGAACTGGAAGTTCCGCTTGGGGGCGTTTAAGGATCGGTTATTGGCCTGGGCGGGGGATCCGAAGTGTGAGCGATCCAGACCACTCGTTGACGCATCTGTTTGCAAACACGCGTACACTCACAATCTCTCTCTCCGTCTCTCCCGCTTCATCTTTCTGTTTCTGCCTGATAGGTGACCTCACGATTTCGTGATCCCCGCTGACACGCGCAGCCGTACAGCCCAACTCGTATCGCCAAGATATTCTGCGCCAGATCCAGAATCTCGAGGACCTCTCCATCTCCCGACCTCTATCACGGGTGAGGTGGGGCGTCCCAGTCCCCGGGGATCCCGAACAGGTGATATACGTCTGGGTCGACGCTCTGATCAACTATATCACCGTGCTGGGATACCCGGAATCGCTCGAGGGATGGCCTGCGGACGCACATATCGTCGGCAAGGACATTATCAAGTAAGTTGGACACCTCGTGCGCGTGTATCTCGTCCTCGTCATCACCAGACGCTCAAACGAATGCTTGATTGATCCGCTTCATTTGATTGTGCTTTCTCACCTGGCGCCTGGCACATGACACCTGACACCTGAAACCTGATTTGACTCCTTTGCAGATTCCACGCCATCCACTGGCCGGCACTGCTCATGTCCGCGGGACTCGAACCGCCCCGCACCGTCCTCGCCCACGCGCACTGGACGATGGCCCGGTCCAAGATGTCCAAATCGAGAGGGAACGTGGTGGACCCCATCGGGTCTTTGGGCAAGTGGGGAGTGGACGGGGTACGGTGGTATCTCATGCGTTCGGGGGGTAGTCTCCCTGATGATGCGGGTGAGTGATGCGGGCACGAGCTATCGCTCGTGATCCGAGGTATCTGCGACAATGATCCGTCCTCTCTGGCCTTTGAGCTGGCTTGCTGATTTCTTCAGATTACTCTGAAGAGCAACTCGGGGTCAACTACCGCCTCCTGGCCGACCAAATTGGCAATCTCGTCGCGCGCATTTCCTCGCCCAGTCTCCTCAGGAAAGTCAAGCGCTTCGATGATGGTGATCGGGATTCCGAGCTGGACGAGGCCTTGTCGACCATGCGCAACGAGTTTGGGAGCCGGATGGAGGCGTATCAGATCACCAGGGCTTGCGAGGGGGTGATCGAGGTGATCATGGCCGTGCGTAGGCTCTATCCTCCATCCCCTCGTCTTTAAACCCTGTGACCCTGTGCCCTCGGCTCTGATCTCTGTCCCCCTTCATCTTTGCTTTGTACCGAGTCGAGTCGATATGAGTCGGGCTGACACCCCAAGGCGAACCGACTGTTCACAATCCTCCAACCCTGGGCAACGGACGATAGCACCAAAGCCATTGTATATGCCTATCACTCCCTCCGACTAGCGGGCATTCTTCTCCAACCCATTATCCCCTCCAAGGCTACTGAACTGCTCGATCGCCTCGGCGTCCCCCCGCACCGCAGGACGTGGGGTGAAGCGGTATGGCCGGTCGAGGTGGATACAGAGGACATGATCAGAGGGTTGAGAGAGGGGAAGAAGAAGTATAAGGGGCATTTGTTCCCTCAGGTCGAGATGGAGGCGGTTGCTCCGACTGTTGCCACCGCCGCCGCCGCCGGGGACTCGATCGCCTGATTACTGGTGCAGTCCGCGGCCACAGATCACGCCTCAAGTCGACTCGACGGATGACTCCCGCATCATGATATCCTGCACGATATATACCCTTATCACAAAAGCACTCTGCCGCATCAATGTCATCCATGCATCCCCACTCGTCTGTCCAAGTACCCGAAACGTCTCGTAACACCCAGTCTAATAGTCCCCTCTTGAGGGCCCTCGCCTCCACACCCCGCTCATTCCCCATAAGCATACTCCACCTCGTCGACCGCTCCAAACGCGCGTTCCCTCTCGTCCTCCGTCTGCCTCTCGATAGGCATCGGCCCGGGCAAATCCTCGTCCTCCTCAAACACCTCCGCGTCGAGTATACGACCGTTGAGTACGGGGCGCAACGGACTGCCGCCAGAGGAGGACCGTCTTCTCTCCGCTGGGGATCTGGGGAGGAGAGAGATCTGGGGCGACATGTGCTGCGCGGCCATCAGCGACGTTGCTCGCAGAGACACCACCGCCCGAACCCCATTTCGCGGAGTGCGGTTTGCGGTTTGTGTTGCGGGGGTCTCCTGAGCCGAGACCCGAGATGGAGTTCGCTCGCTCGTCACTCACCTCCCATGTATTCTCATTATCCGTGCTCCTCCTTCTCTGCTGTCTGGCAAAGACACCTTCCGCTCCGATCCCCTCGTCGAGTCTCGCCTCCTCCCCGAGCTCTCCCACACTAACCACGCTCTCACTATCGCTTATCACATCCTCGTCCGCACCCATGATCTCTCCGAGAGCATGCCATGCCCGATCATCTCTCTCTGCAGGTCCCGGTGCGCCCCTGTGTGCGCCTCTACCAGGGCTCGCCGTCCCACCAATACCTCCGGGTGAGGGCACGCCGAACCCGAATTCACTCGTGTCCCACTCATCCACCCCACTCTCCCCATACCCGAATACCTCCATGAGCACATCCTCGTATTCGTGCAGCCAGAAATCAATCATCCCGTCCGGGTTGTAGGGCAGGGCCGACGCGTCCGTCTTGCGTGGCGGGAACACGTCCGACTCGCTCAGAGATCCGCGGTGGGGCAAGCCGTGGCCGTGCTGCCGCAGAGCGGGGTCTTCGAGGGTGATGGCCGCGGTGGAGTCTGATCGCTTGTGCGATGGTTCTGGGGAGCTTATCGCGGGGAGAAGCTGGGCAGAGTAGTTCCGCTTGTTGTAGAACTGGATGAGTGCACGAAGAGCGTATTCTTGCGGCTGGAAACAGGTCAGGCCCGTCGAACTAGGGCACGTTCTGTCGTAGCAGAAATGTCGGGATCTCACTCACCAGCGCATCCTCCAACTCTGAATCCTGATCCGTACCGGCCAGCCAGTCGTCTCGGAGCTCCGGCCGGCAGTTTAGGTAGATCGAAGTGATGACTTTCATGTTGCCTGCGGTCAGCTTTGGCTCCATTTGCCTTGGCTCACCTTGACGCCATTTGCGGCCGCACCAGGGCATCTGGCTCTTGATGAGCTTCAGCGACTGCAATTGTAGCATGGGGTGATTGATCCGGAGCATCCGTTTAAGGATTTGCTATATATGGGGTATCAGCAATCGCTCGCCCGTCGACCCAATGTCGACTTCGCCTCACTGTGCTCTTATACTGCTGGAGCATGTATGTCCGATGACTCCGATGTTTCGTCATCTTCTGCAGTACTTTGAGGAAGTTGATCGTGCTGAAGAAATTGCGCCACGAGTATTCGGTGATCAGCTCGACCTCCTCCTCGCCGTCGGCGGTAGTGGTAGTGGTAGTGGTAGTGGTAGTGGCCGCAGCGGCGGTGGCGAGTCGAGGGGAGGGCCGGGACTTGACTGGGCGCAGCATCGCATCCTCTTGTGGGTCCGGCCGGGTCTTGGAGCAATGGAGGTGGCAATACCGGAAGAAGCTGCGGGGTCAATCAGCGACGAAACGAGCGTTGTCTGACTGGTGGAAAAGCGGATGCGATACTCACTTCCAGTCCTCCCACTCGTTCTTCGACTGTACCTGGGCATAGACATCCGATAGCCCAAACATCTTGAGCACGAGCAACAGGCAGTTTGAATCAAACAGCTGTTGCGTAAAGTAATGGAACTTGAGCACATCTGAGCGGCCCGTGTCGTCAGCATTACAATCCTGGGACATCTCGAGGAGGGAGGACCGGAACCCACGCGACGCCTTGAACCACTTCATCATGAGAATGATGATCGCCGAAACGGCCTTGGAGGTGATCTCGCGATGTCGAGCAATGTCAACCTCCTCCCGGGTCGGGGGCGGGACATTCTCCGGTGCTCCTGCATGTTAGCCTCACTTGGAAAATGAGTGGCGTTGGCTGCTCACGCGGCATTTCTGAGGTAGGCGAAGTCAAGCCCGCTCCGGGCAGACCGGCGTTGAGGCCATTGGCGCCGGGAGACGTGACCGTTGCGAGGAGAAGCTTCAGGAGAACGACCACGCAGCTGGTCATGATAGGTAGAGTGCTCCTCTGCCGAACATCAGCATCAGCATCACCATCACCATCAGCAACGGCCACAACCAAAGCGACCTCGTCCTCGAACTCGTGTTCGAGCCCACGATGTCCGCCTCACTCACATAGATGATCTCCACGCGATGGAGCCTTCTTGCAGCTGCCCTCTTCTCCCTGGCTATCCTTGCTCCTTCTTTATCTCCCTGGGCCAAACAAGACTGCTCCTCTTCGTCATATCTCCATTCCCGCCTCATGGCCTCCATCTCCTCCTCGTCTTCCTCGTCATCAAACGCCGTGCTGAAGCCTATCAGGCCCGACCTGCCCATGCCTCTTTCTTCCCGCAAGCAGTCCTCCCTGACCTGCCACATCTGCAGGAGACCCAACGAGATATACGCGTGCTTGTGAAACAGCTTGTCCGCCTCGGCTATTGCGAAGGGAACGAGGCTCGTGGGGTCCACTCCCGAGGAGCGCGAGTACGGGAAGACGAAAGGGCGAGACGGGTCAGTTTGGAATTGCTGTTTCTTTGCCTTTGGACCCGCCGCAGGCGATGGGGGAGGCGAAGGAGCGGGTGTACCGGGTAGTGGCGCCGAGGTTTGCGCGGCGCCGTGTTGCGGCAGCGTTGACGGTCGAGAGGAAGAAGGTATCTCGGTGGAGTGGTAGTTCGGTCTGGCAGGTATGGGTTTGAACCCCTCGGCTAGCTTCTCGTTTGGCACGGCAGTGGAGACGGACTGAGGGGGAGCAAATGTCGGGTACTTGACTGAAGTGTCTCGCCGGAAGTTTGAGATGTCCAAGGGAGACGCCTTGGTGAAGTCTGTTCGGAGGTTAAGCAAGGAGCAAGGAGGAAACGCCTTCTGATCAGATGACTCACACTTGTCATCTGGGCTGAGTCCCGAGAGCTCTCGGGCGAGCGCTCGTGCCCTCGCGACCTCCTTCATGCCTCCCAAACACGCGAGCAGTGTCTTCCACAACAGCAGAAGCACCTGGGAGGTGTCAGCCTCGCCCCGCCCCGCTCAAGTGGCTGATGCAGACATGCCTTTTTGACTGGGTAGCCCTTCGGTAGTCTGTCCTTCAACGATGCTAGCATTTGAAAGAGCACCAACGGTAATGGAGGGTCCATCGCCACTGTTGAGTCCACTGATCAGAACTGCGCCGCACAAGTGATCGCCGACGACGAGAACTCACTGAGCTCATCGCCAAAAGTCTCGTCGCCACGAGACACCTCGACCACAAAGTAGATCATCGCCAGGACGTCCATCAACTCGGCACTCCGATCGTCATAGGGATCCACCGGGTGGGCACCCTGATTACTTCCCGACGAGCTTGACAGGGGTTTGTCCGAAGTGTCCCTGATCCAATCAGGTCAGCACTGTTGTCTGGCAGACGGGATCCTCTGTATGCGAGTGAGAACATACACCGAGATGTTGTATCGCTTCGTCGCGTCCCGGAGACCTGTGACGAGGGTCGCAACGCCATCGACGGACCGAAGCGTCTTGGCGTTCTCCATAATCCAGTGCAGCTGCATCTCAGGCGAGGACGTCTCGGCAAAACAACCTGCACATGGTGGTAACGTTAGCCCCTGCTGGCATTTACTTTCTGGTGTCGAGAAACCGCACATACCTTGGAGGAGGTAGAGTAAACGTCCCTGGGCTGCTCGTCTGGTGTCCGCGACGGGCGATTCGATGTATTCAAGCTGTAACTCCATGTACGCTTTGCGTTTCGCCAGCGGCGCTTCCGTCCATTCTGAATGTCGCGCTCCTCGTCAGTCACCCCATCAAGCGAGCTCCTGTGGTACCGCTCCAGCCAGACGACATCGAAACCCGTGCCAAAACGTCAAGTGAAATGAACGTTCGGTCGCGCACTCACCGCCCTTGAATGACCCCTTGAAACGTTCTGGGTTTTGCGCGACGTGACTCATCTCGACATAGGGATAGAACTCGTCCAGCTCCGACATGATCGTGTCGGTATCGTCGTATCGGAAGTCGAATTGCTGCGTCTGTCCAAGTCAGTCATGGGCCGTTCTCGTATATCTCCATTTGAAAAGGTCACTTCGACACACCTTCTCCTTCTGCTTCCCCTGCATTCCTTGGGTATGCGCCTTCAGCTGACCCAGAGTGATACTATCGGTCGTTCCATCTTCGACCAGGTCCCTGCCGCCTGCTCCTGCTCCGGCGCCACCCAGACTAAGTCCCGCAGGCGGCTGTCCATTGACGATGGAAGCCCCTGCTCTCGGTCTCGTGAGCACCGGCGGTGCTGGCGCCGACACACCAGGGGATGGGAGCGGGTCGTCAGGAGAGGAGTCGGGTTCGGTGTACGCTGAAGGGTCTCGCGGGGGTTGGAGGCGGCGAGAACCAGGCATCATGTCGAACATGTTGGTACGAGGGAAGCGGGAGAAGTTCATGATGGCAGAGGCAGCGTGCGCTCCGGGCACAAAGCGGACGCTCGGCGAGGAGGGTTCAGCGAGCTGCTGGCTATGTGTGAGGCATGCGCGGCCGCGGATCGTCTGGGACGGACGGAGCTTGTCGTGCAAGATAGATCAAATCAACCGAGCCGCTGAGGATGATGAGCTCTACGTTGGCATTGGTTGAGCGGCAAGTCAAGTCGGGCTGAAACGTCCAGTTCCCGGTTCGAGATTTGCTTCCGTCCCAACGCGTCATCCGTTGTGGCGTGGCAGCTGGCATCAAACGCAAGCCAACGGTCTTACGCCCTCCTGTCACCTCATATACAAGTCGATCAAGCGCTGCTGGCGGCTCGGCGGAGAAGGTTACACCGAGGAAGGGCCATCAAAGTTAAGTCGCGCCGTCACCGAACTTGGCGGCCACCTTTCTGGGGAGGAGCACAGTAGCGGAGTGGCGCGCGGGGCGGGCGCCGAGCAGACCCAATCAATCCCACTGTACGACCGACCCGACATTCATGCTCACCGATGGTCCTTGTAGGCGCGTGAAGTCCGGGGTCGAGTGACTAGCATTGGATCCAGTCTCGCACCGATACAGTAGAGTACTGAGTACTCTTCGGGATCTACCCGTCCCTGTCCGAGCTATCTACCCCTCCACCTCGGGGGTGCCGTGGTACTCCTCCCTCCACATTTGGCCCTCCACCTCGGCGAGCGCAGCGGCGATAGGATCAAGAGCGCTCGACGTGGTGACGTGTTGTCGTTGGACGACAGCCGCTACATACATAGGAGCAGGTGTGCTTCGCTGGGAGAATGCATGCTGCTGATTCTGTGTCCATACTCACATTGGATACGGTAGTCTACGACGGGAGATCGCCAACATGCCCACCGTCCTAATCACCGGCTTGACAGGGTTTGTGAGTCTCGCCCCGTCCCTCCGTTTGCATGATCATTATTGTCGCAGTATCCCGGATAGTCTCAGGATGGACAGAGGGAAGCAGAGTGACTACAACTTTCGTACTGAGTCCATAGATTGCCCTGCACATGGCCGACCGTTTCCTCTCAGAAGGGTATAACGTCCGCGGAACAGTCCGCTCCAAAGAGAAAGGGGAGCACGTCCTCTGGCTCCCTGCCTTCCGGCAGGCCGCAGCGGATGGACGGCTGCAATACTGCGTGGTGGAGGATGTCATCACGGGAGATTATACCCGGGCGATGAAGGGAGTGGACGTGGTCCTCCACGCTGCGAGCCCCGTTAACATGTGAGCTGTCGTGCAATGGTGCAGGGGTGCTGTGTCTTTCGTCCTTGCCCCTTCCGTAGTCTGGGTGGAAACACGTTTGCGCGCGTGCGAGACTGGACTGACGGGTCCCGACCCAGGTCCAACGATCAAACTTGGGAGGAGATCAGAGATCCCGCTGTGAACGGGACGATGGCGGTTCACCTCGCCGCGGCCAAAGAATCAAGTAAGGAGCTCTACCTCTGCGTCCGGTCTTCACCCAGGTTCCAGTGAACCACGATGCTGAGGCGGGAGGCGCGAAGGGTCCACTCTGACATGACAATTCAGGCGTAAAGCATGTCGTGCACCTGTCGTCGTTTGGTAAGAAGCCCGAGTCGGATCGCAACGCGAGCGCAGCGCGACCGTCCCGCTGATACGCCGCATCATGTAGCGTCCATGTGCAACTGGCTCGAGACGATGGAGGAGCAGGACGGGCGGGTATACGACGAGACTTCCTGGAACCCGATCACCGAGAACGAAGCTGCCCGACTGCCAGACACCCTGTCCAAAGAGTAAGCCCGATCTGGACTGTGCTCTTGCTCTTTCCATACAGTGTTCGGACGAGACTGAAGCCGGTGCAGGAGGCTGATTGCCCTCGGCGGGATGATCGGAGGGATCAGATACTGCGCCTCGAAGAAGTTTTCCGAGCTGGCTGCGCTCGAGATAAGTCGCCGTCCGGAGGTGAACTGCAAGCTCACCGTGCTCTGTCCGCCAAGTGAGTCAAAGCCCCTCTACCCTCGATGTGTATCTACCTGGCCATCAAGCGCTAACGGATCACAGCTGTTCTCGGACCGACATGTGAGTCACTCAATCAATAGCAAGGTCTGCCTGCGGCCGCGCACTCGCACGCCAGACCTGACGACCTGACCATCTGACCGTCCTTCGCAGTGGATACTATCACCCCGCCAGCCCAACAGGGTTGGTCGGTAGGCACCTTCGTAGCCCTTCTCGCCGGGAAGCAAGCTCCTGTACCACCCGCTGCACTGCTGAACTACGTCGACGTGCGAGATCTCGCACAAGCGGCGATCAGGGCGGTGGAACGGGGAGTGGACGGTCGTCTAGGTGTTGCCGCGGGTCGTAAGTGGCAACTACGAAGAAATCACCACCGGAATGGCGGCTGGCAGACTTCTCTGATTCTTAGTCAGACTCAGCTGACGCCGGAGTAGATTACGACCACCAGCTCATCGCTGATCGTATGCGCACTCTGTTTCCGCACCTGGGCGAACGCATCCCTCTCGGACACCTCGGAGAATACCCCAGTATCAAAGGCCCGAAGAACACTCTCAACTCGGCGAAAGCCTCGGAGCTGCTCGGTCTGAGCTGTGAGTGGTTGCGCGGGCTAACAGGAGGATGTAGGCAGTACGGATCCCCTGGTTGTCGTCTGGTATGCGATGTGGCTGATCTTTCAGATCGACCATTCGACGAGACGGTTCGCGGGGCGGTGGAGTCGATTTCGTCGATGGAGCGGATGTAGCTGCGAGCAACGAGTGCCGTGTCGTAGATGAAAAAGTGCAGTATGAGCTTTAATAGCGGAATCGTCAACGGGTGTGAAATCAACGGCTCTAAGGGGTCATCTGGTAAATACTCGTACTGTACTCAGGTCGTCAGAGAATCATCCATGACACCAGCACCAACACGGCCATATGTTGTCAAATGATGACCCCTCCCCCCTCTTCCCCCGACCCCCCCCCCCCCCCCTCCCTTCTCTCCCAAACAGATCCGTACAAGCCGCACAACCGTCTAGAGCTCCACCAACACCGTCCTCCCCTTCTCATCCTTCTCCTCCTTCCAACCCCCTTTCGCGCCATCTTCCCAGTCCTCCTCCCCTGCTCCTCCCCCCTCCCGTCCTCTTGCGCCTTCTCTTTCTCCCTCCGCTCCATCTCCCCCTCGCCTTCCACCTCCCTCTCCATCCCTTCCTTTTCCGCAGTGCCTTCCGCCCTGATCCCCTCCTCCTCTATCCGTTCCGCCACGCCCCGGACCACCGCCAGACCGAGGTCGTAGAACCCGTCGTTGGACTTGGGGCTGAACATGTTCATGTGCGCCTGGACCTCGTCCGGTGCGATGGTGTTGGTCTGCGGAATCCAGCGGGTCGACGCCGGCTGGGGCGGGATGGTGAATGTCCGAGGGACGAGGTGTTGAGAGTTGGCAGGGAGGTAGGTGTAGAAGCTACAACGCATCGAGTCAGTATTGGCCGGGCCGCCAGCCAACGCGGCTCAACCAAGCGTCGACGACAATGCGAGGTGGAGAAATGGTTGTGGTTCACACCCCGAGACGGAACTTCCCGTCACTCACTTCCAAAACGGCACATTCCACTCCTTGCCCAACCTCTCAATGCCCTCCAGCCTCGCTCTGAGCCCCTCCTCATCCCACAGATTCCTCACAAACGTCATATGGTCGTACCCATACTTCCACCCATTCAAAAAGTCCTCTCTTCTGTAGTACGCCGTGCCCACAGCTGCTGCGCCGAGGGCCACTGCGCCCAATCCGTACAGCGATGTCTTTGACGGCTGGGCTATCGCGGACCACCAAGACGACGAGGATGGTGCGGATGATATGGCCTGCCCGAGGGGCGCGGACTGGGACTGGGCGTTGAGGACGGTCTGCTTGTCCTTGTCCTTCGATGGTGTCGCGGGATGAGGGTTGGAGGGCCCAGCCTGAGCTTGGGCTTGGGCTTGAGCTTGGGAGGGTTGGGTCGAAGACGTCGAGGAGGACCCCCACTTGCCAAAGCCCAAACCGACAGCGATGGGTGAGAGAACGGCGAGGTTCGAGGCGACTGTCCGGGCGGTTTCGTAGTATCCTGCAGCTTGCGAGAGACCGTGTTTCTACGTGGAGCGCGTCAGCTGGGTGTAGCCGGCGGGAATTCGGGCTCGACTCACGAAGACGTGCTGTGAAACATAGTAAAGGCGGGGTCAGCAATGTCACACGAGCGAAAAGACAGGACGAACGGGATGCAGGCCGAGGTACTGCGACGTGTCAGCTGAGCAGCCCGAGGCCATTCACAGGTGCGAGCGCCAGCACGTACCGGAGTATCATAAGCTGCATTACCGTCAGCATGGATATACATGCCGCCTTGACATGTGCTCCCTCCACGCGAGGCGGATCATTACTCACCTACAATCCCCACTATCTTTGGCCACATCGGGTCACCACTTCTCGTGTTCCGCGCGATATCCAATGCCGCATCCGCAATGAGCAGTCCTCCCATCCTACCCAATCAGCCCGACGCCAACATACCCAGCAGTGATCGATGCGGGACGCACGAGTGACCCATCAGCACGATTTTCGCCTTCCCCGCTCCACCTCCAGCCCCATGATCGACTTCGAGGCCGACCACGAGTGTCGTCAACCAATCGACAAACGCGAGTGTCGCGGCGGTCTGCGTGGAGACGAGGTCAACAAAAGCATCCCAGATGCGACGCGCATGTGGCGAGTAGGACGGTATAGGAGGAGTCCGTCGTAGCACTTACGAGCTCTCCGCGGGTCTGATAGGCCGGGAAGACACGGGACTCTACTCGCAATGTCGGGTGCGTCTCGCGCAGCAGGTGGGCTACGCCTGGATCGGGAAGATGTGCATCAGTACTCGAGGACTCGGTGCGTTCACCAATATTCTTTTCGCGAGGAGGACTCGGCGGAGTGTATCCAGCCATGCTACTGCACTTCTGACACTCACGGTCCGGGAACGACTCAAACGTCACCTCATTACCCTTGAATCTGCGCGGTCAGTCGAGCAACCCAAGCCGATGGGAGATTGAACGTGCCCGTGGACCCAGACGAGGAGGAGGAGGTCCTGCTTCTCGAACCCCATGGTGACGGGCTGCACAGTGTATGGAGGTAGTTCTGAGGCGCTCTTTGTGGGTCGTCAGAGGATGCAAGTGCGACCGAGCCAGTGTGGTGGTTAGAACATGGAGCTTCTGTGTTGTTGCGTGGATGCATGTGGCTGCGGCGCTACTCTCTCTGGGCGGTGGCAAAGGCACGGAGCGATAACGGACATTGACAACATCTCCGCCCCGAATGGTTGCACCAAAAGCTGGAACAACTGTCACCACTCTTCTCATTGCCTATCCTGCTCGCTACTCCTCAACACAGCAGGTCGATAGACCCCCTTCCACGACCTGCCATGTTCACCATCTCCCAAAGACCGCTCAGCTCCGCGCTGTGGAGCGATCCCGTCCCTCCCTCGACTCACCGTCGTCACCCTTCCGAGCTCGCCGCTCTCAGAGGTACCGACGACAGGATGGACGTCGACGTCGACGATGCGGACCATGCGGACCTCGGCGTGGGATCGTCTTTGGGAGTGAGGCGGAGCGTCGTCAGTCCCGGCGAGACTATTACGAGCTCGAAGGAGTACATGCGGTGAGCGAGGTGGTTCCTCTTCAACCCACAAAGTAGCGAGTTGCGCGGTGTATGGGCTTGCGGATTCTCAATCGACGAAGCTCGAGTGTATGGGTCGTTTGCGTGCGCAGTCGCTGATGCCGTTCAGGGGCATGGGACGTATGTGGAGAACGACCAAGTGGTATCCTCCGTCACGGGGACGATCGAGCGTGTGAACAAGCTCATCTCCGTCAAACCGCTCAAGTCGAGGTGGGTCGGATTCTGCGTCTCAACCGTTTCGCTTCTCGATGATCTAGTTGTGATCATGGTCTATTATCAGAAATATCCCCCTCCTCTCGTCCCGCATATCGCCCGTAGAGGCATCCCAACGCTGTTCAGTGTTCCCGTTACGATTCCCGTCCGCGATTGAGGGACAAAGGATCCCCGTTGACCAGTCAGATACATCCCCGAAGTCGGCGACCTCGTGATCGGCCGGATCGTCGAGGTCGGCTCCTCACGCTGGCGGGTCGACGCCAATGCGCGACAGGACGCGGTGCTCATGCTCTCGAGCGTGAACCTGCCCGGTGGTGTGCAGGTGGGCATCAATTTCGCCGCTTAAGCCGGTCCCGGCGTTCCCGCCGATTCCGCTGTTGGCAAGGATTGGTCGTAGAGAAAAGCTGACAACGGGGTGTAGCGACGAAAGATCGAGAGTGATGCGTTGAAGATGAGAGAGTTCCTGGCTGAGGGGGATGTGAGTGGTACTCTCTCCCCTCGAATACACTCCATGCCTACCCATTACTGCCGGCATCAGGACACAGATCCGCGTCTCCCAAACCAACTGCACCTTATCCGCGTCCATGCCTCCTCTTCCCCCTCCCCCTCCTTCCTCTCCACTCGTCTCCCCCGTCTACCCGTGTCTTCTGTCTCATTCCCCGTGTCCTCCCCTCCCGCCCCCCTTTCTTTTCCCCTCCGATACGACACCATCTGACCCTCCTCCATTACGATTCCATCTCACTCTTCTAGCTCCTCGTCGCCGAAGTCCAAGCCTTCTTCGGGGACGGTGCCATCTCCCTACACACCCGTTCCCTGCGGTACGGCAAGCTCCGGAACGGTCTCCTCCTCTCGCTCCCTCCGCGTCTCATCCGCCGTCTCAAATCGCATTTCCACCACATCCCGCCCCCCTGCGGGCCCTCGGGCGTGGACGTCATCCTCGGGCTGAACGGGCTGGTTTGGGTCGCAGCCGGGACGGGGGAGGACAGGAGGGAGGGCGGGGAGGGGTTCGACGCGGAGGGAGTGTATAGTGATAAGAATGATGTGAGTGGGTTGGTGGGAGCACGAGGGCCTGTGGTCATCCCACCTTTTGTGGTCTGCTCTCTGCTTTCACCCTCTTACTGTTTTTCCTGTTTCCTTTTTCCTGGGTACTGTCTTCTTGCACCCTGTCATTCTCTTCTGATACCATCACTTGACTTGCGGTTGCATGGTGCCCACACTCATGTCACACATCCCTCACCCCTTTCTCGTCCCTCTCCCTCCTGTGTCAAACAAGACGCAGACGCCGCTAGAATCATTGCTCATACTCCACTCACAGGAAATCCCCCCTCGAGCCGCACCGCCATCTCCCTCGTTTCCAACCTCATCAACCTATTCGCGGCGCACAACGTCCCTTTATCCGATACGCTCCTCCTCGACGCTCACGCGTGGGTGCACAAGCGCGGGGTGATCGGGCCGGACGTGCCCCGCGATGTGGGGGAGCGGCTGTTGGCGGAGTTGGTCGGCGTGGATGTTTCGGCGGATTGAGCGGCTGCGTGCTCGACACAGAGTCGGTCCGGTCGCGGGGATCAGGATGTCCGAACAATGACACAGTGCGGTGCATCAGTCAGGTGCAATCTAGAGCACAGGCACGAGATAGCATTCTTTTCGGCAAGTGAAAGCGCAGTATCAACGCCATTGCATGAACATTATACAGTATGATATATCTCTATTCACGCCCGAATACACTCGATGGGCGTTCTGTCCTCTGCCGGCTCTCTTCTCATCTCCGCGGCACACCCTGGACCACCTTGGGGTATGTCTGCGATATCATCTGGAACAACCTAGGACTTCGCTCGGCGAGGACCCTGTGGGCGAGGGATCGTCAGCGATCCGCCTCATCTCTTCGCATGCTGCGTCCCAAGACTCTCCGACGACAGAATGCGTCACTTCCAGCAGATGCGCTGAGGACGAGGAAGGTTAAAAGGGGGCAGAAACCGTCTCAAGCCTCACGCACATTGGGTCTTCGCCCAGCCCGACGAATATGGTCGAAACACCCGCATCGATGGCGCTGCCGATGGTGAAGCCCTCGTTGATACCGATGAGGAAAGCGAAGAGCAGGATCGGGGCGGTGTACTCGCCGTTGGCGTTGTACGAAGGGTTGGTATCTGCGTTGTGCGTCGTCAGGAGGGAATGATTCCATGTCGAAGTCACGACGATTTGCAACCCACATTTCAGGTAGATGAACGCAAAGAGGCCGCAGAGGAAGCCGTTGAGATACGCTCCCCACATGATGACTGAGATTTATCAGCGGACTAGACAAACCAAGACACGCGTAACGAGGCCCAGATGAAGGATGAGGTTGCGTATCGTTGCGCGTCGTTGACATACCCGTCCCGACCAGCGAGTCGTTGATCAGCGCGTCGATACCGCGGTCGCGCATCAGGCCCCAGGTGTCCTTCGCCGCGGGAATCTGAGACTATCAGCACGGTCCGTTCCGCCTACCAAGTAAGAGGTATCGCACGTAGGATTTGCCGTACAGCGCTGCCTGACGTTAGCGGAGCCTCCTCTGGGCGAAGTGAGGTCACTCACAGATTTCGATGCTGTATGGGTGAGGCGGGGTTAGCATGGATATGTGATCTAGTCCTCGTGGGACGTACTATGCATCTACGATTGTCAGCCGAAGCGACACATGGCAAGTCTGTGCCTACTCACATTTGTTGAACCACCGGATCATGCCTCGATGAAGCCCACACAGCACACCGCCTGTCACACATCGTCAGGAGCGGGCCCTTCACCTCGCTGCGATCTGACCGCGGTCCGGGAGTAGGAGTGCATGGCCACTCACACAACAAGCGACGATCTGTCCGATCACTGCGATTCCGATCCGTCAGCTCTCGTCAATCCTACAATGACGATGGTTGCAGCCCGCAGCCAGTTTGCAGCACACGCACTGTCGCCCTGTCCCGCCTCGTACTGCTGGACACTCTGCAGGATGAGGCGCAGCAGCTCGAGGATAGTGACGATGAGAGACCCAAAGGCGATTGATCCGAGCGAGAGGGTCGTGCTTCGGATGAAGCTCTTGAGGGAGGCACGTTTGGGAAGACCCGAGTTGGCCGCCCGGGGACCGTAGTAGTACCACCCTGCGGAGTCAGCTGCCGCTCTCACAGCGCTCAGCCATGTCGCTCATTGCTTACCTCCGAAAATCCCCCCGCAAGGGTGCAGAGTATCACATTCGCGATGACCTGACTGGTCCAGTAGAACGAGAATGTCGAGTACGCGAGCAAGCCGCCGACTTTGGCCGAGGAGCAGGACGAACCCGATGCGGTACATGCCACGCTCCCGGGCGTCCACTTGACGTATATGGCGATGCAGGTGAAGGCGTACCACACCGACAAAGCCGTCTGGACGAGCAGGCCGAGGAGAACGATCAAGTAGACGACGGGATGGTGCTTGGTTATGTCGATAGTGGTCTGCAGGAGGAGTTTGGCGAGCGGGATGCTGTGGAGGTAAGTGGAACATTCCGGGTGCACAAAGGTGAGTCAGGCGGGTGCCCGGAGCCAGACTCACCGCTTGCGCATGGTCCAGTAGAACAAGACGGAGAGGAGCGCGATGACGAGGAATATAATCGCGCCGGACCAGTCTGCGAGGTCAGCTAAGTGCCGTCACAATACACCGAGCCGTCGCAATACATCGAACGCTCGGAGTGCGAAGGTCAGCGGGAGAGCGGGAGAGCCTCACACTTGATGATGAAGTAGTCTGTGGGACATCAGCTCGCGCTCATTATGTGCGGACAGTGGAGAAAGTCAACGCAGAGATGCAGGTTCCGATGTTGAGCAGCACGGTGAGCGCCAACGTGATCTCGATGATCACCTTGGTAAAGGCACGGACGAGCTGGGCGCGGTACGTTAGAGGGAATGCACTTGAGGTAGGAAACTGAGCACCCACACCTAGCCACAGGGCCGCGACGGCAAGGCCCAGGACACAGCACATGACGAGGAGGTACACGGAGTGGCTGGAGCGTCAGTATCCCCCGACCTTTCCATGTCATGAGATACCATCCCAGTTTCGCATCGTCAAGCGCCTCCACTCTTCCGATAGTAGTGTGCCACTCACTAGTCCAGCACGACCGAGTTGCCGGTCTGTCCAACGGCTGAGCTCCCGAACCCGCCTCCCAGCCCGTTGTACTTGACGAACGTGTCAATCGCGATCCCGCTGACCACCGCGAACCCCACCACGGACGCAATGAACAGCACAAGGAAGATGGGGTCATTGAGCCTCGGTCGCGGGGCGAAGCGCGGGCCGGTCTTCTCGTTGGCCTGGGAGAAGGGCGCGGTGTCGTTGTATCCCGGGGGAGCTTGGGATTCGGCGTAGTCCTGACTGGGAGGAGCAGTTTGTTGGTTGGACGCAGGCGCGTACGGAGCGGAGGGTTTCATCCCGTACTGGGGTTGAGGTTGCTGGGGATGGGGAGGGCCCGATGGCGGCGCATACTGCTGAGCCTTGAGGTTGTTGTTGCCGTTGGTGTGATACCCCTGCTGAGGAGGCTGAAGCTGAGCTCCGTTGTAGCCCTGGGGAGGACCTGGCTGGTTGTAGTACTCCTGAGCGCTCATCGTGTCGTGTCCACAAGTCGGGTTTGGACTGCACGCCTGAGTCGGTCGTCCTGAATTTGTGGACCTGGTGACCTTCTAAAGATGGACTATGGCAGATTGAGAAAGCAACAAGTTGGTGCCGAGGTGACTGTCAACCGAACCGATGCCGCGGGAGTCGTGCATTCATTCCCATCCATTTAGATGGGGGGTCGTGTTGTTGGCTTGACTACTGCTGCTTGGCGCAAAGATCGGCGGACAAGGTGCGTGTCAGGAACGACGTCATGGCGGGCTGCTGAGGCGAGGCGGGGCTAGGCTTGGCTTGGCAGCGCCACATCCACCCAATCCGCCGCCACAAGGCCGTGTCGATCCCGACCGCCACCCGGTGCCATACATAACGCCGAAATGCCGATTGCCCTGCTACCCCCTGTGAGAGCAGCCACGAGCCAGCAGGCGTCACAGCGGGCAGACTACTGACGCATTACCAGCCAGCCAGCACACGCCCATACAAGTACAATCAATTCAATCACATTCCAACCAACCAACCCTTTCCCCTCTCTTCGTTCTCATCGCTCTCATCCCCGCAGGGAGCATTCACTTGGGAGCATCCACACCGTCACAAGCAGGCTTGGCATCTGCGGGTTTGCTTTCCCACCACGCTTTGAGGGTTCCATTCTCAACACTCGCGTCCAACTCTGGACTCGCCGCTCGGACTCGACCGCTCCGACCACAATCCGATTGCATCTGCGACAATACCGCGCGACTTGTCCTTGTAACTCTTCGCCGATTCTGGTGGTCGCGTGAGCCTCAGTCCGTCACATTTCATTTCCGCCTCTCCGTCTAGGCGGTACATGCCAATCGGCCTCTCGACATGTTCCGGCCGCTCTCAGGCTACCCGCCGTCATCGTACCAATCGCCTCAACAACAGCAGCTCAATGGGTCGCACCAAGGTCAAGGTCAAGGCCAGGCTCACGGCCAGGGCGGGGGTGTAGGCTCGCTCCAGGCGTTTGCGGCATCGCAAGGAGGCGGGGGTTCCAACCAGCCGGGAATGCATACCGGACCAGGAGCCAATATGGGTGGGATGATCAATGGTGGAGCGACGACGGACGGGCAGAGTAACAGCGCAAGCGGGGGCGCACCAGAGATGAACCTCGCGAGCGTGCTGCATTTCTTGCAGTCAGAGTGGAGGAGGTGGGAACGGGATAGGAACGAGTGGGAGATCGAGAGAGCGGAGATGAGGGTGGGTCGAAGCGTCGCCGTCACCTCCCATCCTGACCAGCCAACGTCTTCACACTCCAATATCCCAATATGACCAACCCTCCTCGTTCTGTGGGGCAGTCCCGAGAGATTTGTCACAGTTATTGGACCGTGCCATGCTGAGCGTCCGGCGTAGGCGAGGATAGCACTGCTCGAAGGGCAGAGACGCTCCGCAGAGAACCTTAAAGTGGACCTCCTGAGGCGCGTCAAGATGCTCGAATATGCTCTGCGTCAGGAGAGGTGAGCGCGTGATCAACCCCGGGACTGGAGTCGGTGCTCATGCGACGGTCGCAGGACGAGAACCGTCAGTACAGTGGGAAAGGCAACCAGTATCGCTCCGTCACGGTTGGCTGCGCTACAGGATGAAGATCGGGCGAGTAGTCGAGACGAGCGGGAAGGCAGCGCGAGCGAGGGTTCAGAGGACGGCGGTGAGTTGTTCTCTGTGGTGCCCTTCTGGTGCCCTTCTGGTGTTTCGTTGTCGGGCCGAGTTGACGCTAATGGATCATCCCCAGGCGGCGATCGACCGAGAGCCAATGGGATACACCCAGCAGCTATCGGAAGCAAGATGGCAACGCTCGCTGCTCGCCCTCAGGACACTGCGTGGAAGAACATCGCTTCGGTTCCCAAAGACCCCAAATCGCGAGCGCGAAGTAGAGAATATCTCAAGCAGTGCGTGCGGCTCGTTGTCCCATTTCTATTTGGCTGTGCCAAGATGCGCTACGTGCGAGTCTCGCCTGACACATCGCAGATGTTTGCAAGAGATAACCTATCTCACGTCTCCAGGCGCACTAAACCCTCTGCCGGCCGGCCCGCCCATCAGCGTCGAGCGGTCTGTTTCCCCTGCCGGCTCTGATTTCCCCGCTGGCTCCGAAGCCAGCGCGCCGCTAGAACGACCTCGAAAGGTTCTCGCGGAGAACCCCCCGCCATCGCTCCTCGTCCGTGAACCCGGCACATCAGCTCTCTCAGAAGTTAAGCCGGAGATCCCAAACGGAGCTTCGAGGGACGAAACTCCCGCGTCTTTACCTGATGGTGCTCAAGAGGCGGCGCCATCCGAGGCTGCGTCGTTGGGGGCCGCCGTCCCGCCTCCGCAGGGACCAAGCATCCCGCTGCTTCCAAAGGCTCAAGCAGATGCGAGGGGTCTCAATGTCGACTCGGCTTCGCAACCACCATCATCGCCATTACCGCGCCCGATGCCGCTACCCGAGGAGCCGACGGGGGAAGATCCGGGGAAACAGATCCTCACTGCGATCTATCGGCCAGATAGCAAGGCCGCGTGGCGAGAAGAGTTGCGCGCAGCCAACGAGCAGGCAGAAAAGGTGGGTGTGCGTGGCCTTCATGAAGCTCTTTTCGCGACATTTAGTCGGCGCAAGAATAGAATCTGCACTGACCCCTTCCAGGCCAAGGCGGAACGATCCGCCAAGACGGATGAGCAGAGCGACGAGGAACAGCTCGCCTCGCTGACGTTCAATGTCGATGAAGAAGACGTCAAACCGGACGATTCGATCGAACGGGTATGGACCTCGCGCAGGAGCTTGAAAAGCCACCTCGACATTGTGCGAGCCGTGGCGTTTGGGCATGGGCCGGGCATCGTGTTCGCTTCGGCTGGGGACGACTGTTCTGTCAAGGTGTGGTCTGTTGAGAGTGCGGCGGTCATGTTGACGAGGTGAGTCCGGAGGCGGAAGATTCACGCGGCGGCCTGGTCCACCTGCGGGGACTACTCGTGCTGACGATATCAGGGCTAGTCCGACCGAGCTCGAACCTATCCTCACACTCCGAGGTCATCTCGAGCCAGTCACAAGCCTCGTAATCTCCACCCCACTCTCCACGATCTTTTCCGCCTCTATCGACTCGACGATCCGCGTGTGGAGATTGCCCCCACCAACGCAAGATCCCTATGCCGCATGGGATCCGATGTGGTGTGTCCAGACACTGGAGGGCCACACCGATTCCGTCTGGGATCTCTGTCTCCTCCCACCCCGCGAGATCGTCCCGCCAGGGAAGAAGCCGAGCGAGGGTCGTCTCGTCTCGTCCAGCGCGGACGGGACTGTCAAGCTTTGGCGATACGACCCCGATGTGTCTCCCGGGGGACAGTGGAAGCTGAGCGCATCATGGAACTTCGAAGGGAATGGGAACCCAACCTGTCTCGGTGTCTGTAATACGGATTTCGCAAAGGTCCTGATCGGTTTCTATGACGGAACGGTGAAAGTGTGGGATGTGGAAGAAGGAGTCGAGGTGCAGAGTTTCGGCGAGTCGAGCGATGGTGAGTGGTCGTCTTGGTCCCGCGGCACCGACTCGTATCTTGCATGATGGGGAGAGAGTAAAAGAGAGAGAGAGTGAAAGGGGGAGAGAGGGTGTCCCGGGTTTTTCCGGAGGCATTGGACGGGTGGAAGAGATCGTGCCCGGGAGCAAGGCTAATTACTCGCAGAGGACGACGTGCAGGTCAATGCCGTGCTCAGCCATCCGACGCTGCCCGCCATCATCACTGCCCAGGAGAATGGGCGGATCCGCTTCTTCGACGCGAAGTCTTGTGAGTGGCGCGAGGCCTTGCTGATCCATTCCTCTCCTCGTCCTTCCTTCTTGACTGTTACGTTTCCCTTCCATGACACATGTGGTCTCCTCGACACATCCATTCGCTCCCCCCGGTCAAGCTTGAACTTGTTTGAGCTGCCGCCCTCATTTGGGGTGCAACACTTCAAGCCCACTTGACACCCGTCTGTCGTCACCCCGCTCACACCATCTCTTGCAGCCTCGCCCAAACCCACACACACCATCCTCGGCCACCCAGCCGCCATCAATGGCATGACCATCTCCCCCCTCTCCCCCATGAGCATCATCACCGCCTCTGTGGACTGTACCCTCCGGGTGTGGGACCTCTCCAAGAAGACGTCGGTGCAGGATCTGCAGGGCCATCGGTCCAGGGCGGGAGAAGGGGTTGTGGGAGTGGCGAGCCACCCCGAGTTGCCCATCGTTGCGAGTGCGGGCGCAGACGGGGTGGTGAGGCTTTGGGCGGCTACTTGAGGTTGGGCGGAGTCGCGTCGGCCCGTGTGTCGGTTTGCGACACGAGGGAGGGCTGGGACGCGGTGGCAGGGACGGGGATGGGGACCGGACAAGGGCGGAGATGGGGACGGGCATGAGCAAGGAGATGGGGCCGAAATAGGGACCACATCGCGAATCGCGGAGCAGGTCCGTGTACGTGTACGTGTACCGACAAACCGGCACGTGCTTGTTGGGTCCCAACACTGCGGTGCGGAATGGTTCCCCGGCGCCGACATGAAGGTCTGGCGCACGATCTCCGAGCCCCTAGCCCCGAGCTCCGAGTTCGCGGCATTGATGTGACGACAGGAATCGAGGGTGGGAGGGGATCAGCATTCCAAAGTGCATGTTATCATGGTACTGCGCAACACACCTGTGGCGAGAGGGGTGGCGACGCGGCGGGATGCTTCAGAAGGGGCTACGACGGCGCATTGTTTCTCACGACCTCGCGAGGGGGTCACGCATCGAATAATCCACGGCGGAGCTGTCGGGGCGGGTTGCAACGTCGGTACGGTGGTACTGTACGAGATATTCGAAATGGCGTCTGGCGTCGGGCGTCGGGCGGCGGCGCAGTCGCAGTCGCACCATCGATCACGCCGACACACCAACGGCAACGGCAACGGCAACGGCAGTCCATGTCATACCAAACAAAGCAACAACCAGCAAGGAGTGATCGATCAATCGAGTTTGATCGGTCGGTCGGTCGGTCCGGTCCGTTTTTGTGCATATCATAGCAAGGCTGCATCACATGACGAAACATTGTCACGGGTAGAGAGCGCGAAGCGTGCGAAACGAAATGCGAAAGAAAAATGTGTATCATGAGCACTGCACCAGGATCGTAGATCTGTGGATTCCGATTGTCAGCCTTGCCGAGAATCGCGATGCGTGCGGTGCATCGTGTCTTGTCGTGGAGTGCTGCCCGCCGGGTGTCGCGCCACGTACTCGACGCTGAGGTGCTGGCTTGTTACCGTAAGCAGCTCACACTGACTCGACTCGAGTACTTCGGAAGGATAAGGATGAATGCCATGTCGTTTGCATGCTGCGGTGTCTATCATTTCACTGTACGAATACCGAATAGTCGCGTCCCTGCGCCGCGCCGTCTTCTCGCCCTCCGTGACCGAGTTGACTCGTTCTCCTCCTTGCATCAGATCCCCTCGGTGAGCTTCTCGACGGGGTGATCCTCCCAGCAGACCTTGTACACGTTATTGAACAGCGGGTATGCGTCGACCCTGTTCCTCGCCTCGAGGAAGTTATGGACCTCCTTGGCCTGCGGTGCGTCGTCAGCCTTATCACGTCGGGGATCATCGGTGAGGCAAGTCGAAGCGGTCGGAGAGCCACTCTGGGACAAGACAACATGCCAAGTAGGATAGGGACGCACGGTATGGATACCCTGTAGCTCTGGGACGTGTCAGTTCTGGTGCTCATCAATTGTTTGACGATCTATGTCGATGTCCACTCACTCTGGCCGTTGAGCATAGACTGCTCAAGCTCGTCGAAGGACTACAAAGGGGTTTAGCCACGACAATACCTCAGTGACAATGACCACGCCGTTCGGTCAAGGCCGGGGCCAACTCCCCGCACTCACCTTCTTCTCCTTGACGAAAGCCACTGCAACACGCTTGTTCCTCCCGCCGAGACCTGGTTCGGTCAGCGGGGTTCTGATTACAGCGGTCGACAGGGCGTTCTTGCATCTGCAGCGCTGAAAGGCGGCACCACTGCAACCCGAACCGAACCAAACGACCCTGGCCGCCTGATTCTGACGGATAGACGGGCAAGAAGGATCGATGATCGACACCACGCCCACTCACACGAGGTGATCACGTCGGCGACACCCGAGCTCTCCATGAGGAACGTCTCGGCCTTGACTCCCTCGAAGAACTCGATGCAGAATTCGTGCATCTCCAACAGGCCGATACGCATGATCGCGGCTATGGAAGTGGATTTGCATCAGCACAGACCGTGACCCGGGCGTTGCACGCGTGGCGTGTCGTGCCACGGTGCCACGGTGCGGACTGCTCTCGCCTACCTTGCGAGTTGTTGCCCCAGCCGAGACCCTCCACGAGGCCCGCCGCGACAGCAACGATGTTCTTGAGTGCGCCGCAGAGACTGACGCCGGCAACCTGGCGAAGATTGGGTGTCAGCACGGTGCGCCGGGTGGGCACGCAAGTACTTTCACAGGCTGGAAAGAACACTCACGTCCTCGACGAGGGAGACCCTGAAGCTTGGGGTTTCTGTGCGGGTCAGCGTCTCCTACCCAGCGTACGCAGCCACTACTACAGCGCCTACGCGCCCCATTGCATTCCTGCCATGCCAATCGGTCTGCCCTCCTCTCATGTCGTTCACATTCTCCCGTTTGGTCCCCAGTCGACCCAGCCTTCGTCCTCCCCAGTGACTCCCTCACTTCCGCTCATCTGCCTCCCGGTCACTTCGCACTCACCAAACAACCTCTTCCACATCTCCCCCTCCGCCTTGCTCCTGTACCCAATGGTCGTCTCGCTGAACTGGTCCCTGGCCACCTCGGGCGCGATATTCGCCCCCGAGAGGGCAGAGCACGACACGCCGAGCTTGTCTGAGATGACGTCGGCGAAGATGTGGATGTCTGCGCCCTTGACATCGACGCCCTGGTCGCGGTCTCAGCGGGGCGTCCAATAGGCTTGGTAGTTTGTCTCATGGCTGTGGCATCGTCGTGGGACTGTGGTTACATCGTGGGACTGTGGTAGGGCCGAGTGCGACTCACTTTGATGAGCGAGATGGCCTTGGCGCCCTTCTGGACCTTTCCGCTCAGCTGATCGATCACCCTGCCAAGGACTAGTCGGTCAGTATAGCAGCAAAGTACAGCAGCACAGTAGCACGGCACGGCGCGACACTGTGCGGGACGCTTCCATCCCGATCTCCGTCCAAAGACGTATGACCATGACTGGCAGCTGGCAAGCATCACTCACACTGGTGCGGCATAACAAACACCAACGCCGTCGCGCCCTTGACGGCCTCGCCGATGTCTGGAATCGCGACTACGTTCTCCGGGAGTTTCACGCCGGGGAGATACTTCTTGTTCTCGTGTTCGGTATTGATGATCTCGGTGAGCTTCTTGCCTTCGAACTGGGGTGGAGCAGGTCAGCGAGCACGAGCGTGGATCATCGCCTGTGGCTTCTCGCGCGGAAGACAAGGCTGCAGGGTCACGACGGGTGAGGAAGGGCGCGCAGGTGCAAGGGGCGCAGGTGCAGAAACCGTGGATACTGCGGCCACCGAGGGAATGGTTGTAGACCGGCAGGAACACCTCGGAGGACTACATTCAATGCGGTCATAGATGGAGATGAAGATCACTTGGAGCATGATAGATCCCACGGAACAGGAACAGCGGGACATCTGAAGAGACCCAGTGAAGGACCACCCACCTCCTCCTCATACACCCAGACGGAGATCTTCTGGTCAAACTCCTCCGAGAACCTGGGGACGTTGTTCCCGGCGATACGAGCGATCGCCGAGCCCCTGCGAGGTTGTGTTAGCCAGGCGAGGTTGGACCTTCTCTCGGGAACCCGGGGCAAAGCTCCCAGTTGTCCACGTCCCTCCCGTGAATCTCCACCATGCCTTCGGTGTTTGATCACCTGGATCCAGCACAGGTCCTCCTTCGATCCAGCACGATGACATCGGATGATCTCAAAGTTCACGAGGAGATGATATCGGCGCAGTCCCTCCAACCAGGTGGCTCGATGATCTATCCCAGAGGAATTGGTTGGGGGGGAGGGAGGGAACAAGCACTTACCAGTTTCCCGAACCGATGATCGCGAGCTTTTCCTTGCCCATCTTGTCCGAAACCGTTACCGTAGCGAAAAACGACCTAGTTTGGAACGACGGTATCCGAGGCGACACCAAACACGCTCGTAAAGACCTGGAAGCGAAAGCGGGCTGGGGAGTCGGAAGGCGTCGGGAGAGGAACGACGTGAACGTTCTTGTGGGGATGATGGGGGAGAGGGAGCGTGATGCTCTGGGGAGGAGGATGGGAGCGAGCGAGGATATGGTGGCGACGAGCTTCTGGGTTGGCTGAGAGCCTGAGACTGCCTGCACACGTATGCTCCTGGGTAGGTACGATGATGTCGATGAGGGAAGAAGTGACGATGATGTCGAGGAAATAACGAGAACGGGGGGATGGGGTTGTGTGGAAAGCATCTCGCCCGGTTACTGTGAATGATGTCAAGCGAAACATGGGGCGTGCCTGGATTTGGTATACGTTGCGGCAACGGCAATGTCAACGGCAACGGCATTGGTGGGGACAAAAGTCATCGGGACACGGAGAGCAATACAGCACGTCGCCGACGGAGTCCGAAGGTAAATCAAATCCCATGCATACACCAGCACCGCAGCTTCCTCCCCAGCTCCCCAAGAGGCAACATGCGAGTACAGAGCAAACCCCATCCCCATCGCCCATCCCCATCGCCATTGCCCATCGTTGGGCCGTAGCAGTCGCTGTCTCGGCAATAATCGGTCGGTCTGACGACACCGCTTATCCTATACCGTTGCATCAGCATCGCATCGTGGTCCGTGGTCCGAGAAACAGAGCCGCGCCGCGCCCACTCACTGCCCATCCAGCCACCGTCAACGACGAGACACTCTCCCGACACATAATCACTAGCCCTCGACGCGAGGAAGACGACCGCGCCCTCAAAGTCCGAAGGGGTGCCCCACCTGCCCGCGGGGATACGCTCGAGGATCTGGCGCGAACGAACAGGGTCGGCGATGAGGGCCTCGTTCATCTGTCCACGGGTCAGCATTAAATGAAGTCAGAAAGCTGGAGTTGGGACGGTGGAGATGGCGGACGGGGTGGGCGCAGAGGTGCACTCACGTCAGTCGAGATGTAGCCTGGAGCGATTGCGTTGACGCAGACGCCCTTGGACGCCCAGCCGTTGGAGAACGATTTGATCTGTGAAGTGAACAGTCAGCACTTCGCGCGAGCCATGCTCGCAGGGCGGCCTGCGGTCACTTACGATGCCCTGCACACCGTGCTTGGCCGCAGCGTAGGCCACGACGTTGAGACCGCCTAGCGCACGTCAGCACGAAAGGTACGGTGTCGAATGAAAGTTCCTGAGCAACGCCGAGATCGGTAGATCGCGTGGAAGGCATGAGATGCTGCAGCCGGGCGGAGCTCTCATGAAGCGAGCGCAGTGTGGGGAAGGGTACATTGCGGCAAAAGGCCGTGAACTCGCACTCACCCTGGAACGCGACCAGACTCGAGACGTTGATGATCTTGCCGAGGCCGCGAGGGTTACCGGCGGCTCCTCCCTCGGGCACAGGCTGGCCAGCCACACCGCCACGGGACTCGAGCATGTGCTTGCCTATGAAGCGTCAGCGCGGCCCCGAGTGTCTCAGCACCCTCTCATCTTCTCTCATCGGAAGGATAACGGATGGCGAGAGTGGAGTGATTTCCAGTGGTTTCGGAGAACATGGACCGGCGGGAAGACGAGCCGCCGTGCCCTACTCGGACTCACCAGCATCACGCGTGATAGCGAACACCGTGTTCAGGTTCACCTGGAGGACCTCGTCCCAGTCCTCGTCGGGGAAGTTCTCGACGGGGTGGCGCCTCTGGATACCGCCTAAAAGAATCAGCGAGATCCGGGAGTGCTGCGTTCCTTGCGTGCACGACACTCGCAGCGCATGACACGACTGCGGCCTTGCCTCTCCCGCGGCGTGGAGCGGATTTCGTCCCCGTACTCCCAATGAGTGCTCTCAAGTCGCCAAGTGCCCCCAAGTCCGTCATCGCTAAGCTCCGGGCCGCTCGCGCGCAAGGCCTCCCCGCCTCCCCTTCTCCGGAGCTCCACCACCCAAACCTCTTCCATCGTACCCAATCCGCGTTCTGCCCCCGAGTCAGTACTCACCGCAGTTCACCACAATATCCAACACCCTCCCCATCTCCCCCGTTACCTTTGGGATGAGACCCGCCACATCCTTCCGGTCCGCCAGGTCGCAGACGACGATGTCGGCCTTGCCGCCCTTGCTCTCGATCCCGCCCTCGGCGCGGATCTGGTCACGCGTGGTGGTGTTGGTGTCGTTTCGCTGGACGAGGATGAGGTCCGCGCCGGCTTTGGAGAGCGCGAGGGCCATGCGGGCGCCAATACCGCGGGTGCCGCCGGTGATCCTGAGAGGGGTGGTCAGTAGCGGTCCCTAGTTACAATTCGAAGGGCAGTAATATCATGATGGATGGGAGACGGGGAGAGCGAGCAGTTGCTTGCGATCGGTGCTTAGTGTGAGCGTTGGCTGCGAGAGCGGAGCTGATAGCCGGCACAGCTCTATGCGACCTTGCCAAGGCTGAACGAGGGAGAGGGGTCGGGTGGGAAAGCGACACGGAACACGAAGCAACCCCACTCACAGGGCGGTCTTGCCCTTGAGGGAGAACAGGTCTTCGAGATAAGTCATTGCGGCTCGACAGTGGGTCTGGTGGGGAGGATGAGACGGTGAGACGAGTGAGATGGGATGAAGTAAAAGCAGATGAGGAGATATGTCTTGGTCCACAAGAAAAGCCGAGAGCGGGGGGTGGTGGTGCTGAGGACTAGGTTGGCTGGGCCGTGATGAACCGGAGTCCGGTCCGGTACCCGGTGAGTACCATGATTTGCCGCGGACCGATAGGCGGCGCTGCTGGCGGGCTGGGTGGATGGAGGGGTCTCTTTCTGCATTGTATCTACTTGGCCAGTTATCGGCTTCAGAGGTATCACGGAGTAGCCATACACCCATGCACGAGGGCAGGGAGCAGGATGGATGGAGGCGAGTGGAATGCAGATGTCGCTGTCCTCGACACAAGGCCGTGGCTCTGCGTTCCGCCGACTCGAGACGTGGGGTCGGAACACCGTGCTCATACCACAAGTTTCCTCATCTTTCCCTCAGCAAGCACGGGACACTTTGAATGCGGTGTCATGGACGAAACAGGTGCTGCTCCTGCCTGCTTACTTGTGCGTAGCGTCGTCACCCAGCGGGGGTGCGGCTACTCATCGAGACCCAGCCAACTCCGCCCACCAAGTCCGAGGCGGAGATGACGCCGGGCGCTGTTGCCTCATGCGTTCAACGGCTGAGTTCTTGCAAAAGCTATTCAACTTGTGACTTGTGTGACAGGGTGGCTTCGCTCAGCTGGGTGTTGGGTGCAAAGCACAGCATGATGCTGTGTTACCCATTCGTCTGATGTCTGTAACGGTGTCGTTGTTGCGCAATCATGTGGTCTGCTCAGACACAGATATCATCTCCACCACAACACCGTCAACACCGTCGCCGGACCAGGTCATGATCATCAATGCATCGTCTCGTTCCACGTCACGTCCCATGTCACGTCCCAACCAACCCAACCCGCCGCTCACAGCACCCGCTTGACCTCGAACCAACTCTTGAGATAGTGGACGTTCCACGCGCACACCGAGAAGAGGATAACGGTCTGGACGATTGCCCACCATTTGACGCGGGAGTTTGTGGACTCGGCGGCTGAGCGGGGACGGGTTAGCGGGCAATTAATCGTCTTGGTACGGCGCCACGCGGCGAATGGCTGGAGCCGAAATGAATGGGCAGAGGGAGGTTTGGTCGCGTAACAAAAACAAAATAAGTGGAGCGAGCATCTGCGGCGATCTTCCGGACCACCCATCGAGATTGTAGTGAGACACGGTCACAGAAACGCCTGGACGCGGGCGAGGTCATGGTCGTGGACACATGACCGGAAAGGAAGCACCAAGCCGAACCAACAACTCGACACAGTCGACACGACTTGACGTGGGCACGCCTTGACGTGGACACGCCTTGCCTCGCCGCACTCACTATTCCGGTGCACTCGTTCTCTCACGACCAAATACGCCTGCTCATCTTTGACCATCTGTAATCCCGAGCTGAGATCCCGGATCTCAGACTCGACCGGCGCGATGTGTTCGTCGTCTCCCACGTAGAGCACGCCGTGGACGTTGAAGCTGAGCCGGGTCAGTAGGGGGTAACGTGGTCCATCGGACAAAATGCTGGCGTGATCCATAGAGCCCAGGAGTGGGTTCGAGGTTGGGGAGGAATTGATTGGGAAGGCGGTAGATGGGTGATAGGCAAGATCAGGGATCGGGCATGACCAGAAGCGGTGTCCCATGTGCCGTTGAGTGCAAGCGCAAGCAAGCGCAACAGTTATCGTGCAGGGCGCAGAACAACCAGCACTCCAATGGACCGTGACGCCTCAAGCCACCAAGCCGAGCCAACCCACGCAGACCCCGCGGACCCACCTGAGGACCTTCCGCGCATACGTGCTCATCTCGTTGCTGAAACAATACGTGTACCTCCCTGCGACCTCGGCGGTGAGGCTGAACGTGCCCTGGGGCTCTTTGAAGTTGGTGTAGACGACTTCTCCTCTTGGTTCGACGACCTGAGCGAGGGCGCGTCAGTCGAAGTCGAAGTCAAAGCCAAACTCTCCCGGGCACCGGCATGCGAAGCGCTCTGATCAGGGTACTCTCAATCGCGAGTCCGTCACCGAGCGGGTCACTTGGACCGAGTTGGATCATTGGACCGTTGGATCGTCGGATCGTCAGACAGATGAGTCGTCTGACGGTGGTCGATCGGTCGAGATTGCTCACTCACGTAGAAATCGATATCCAGATGTCCCCCACTAGACCCGCCCACCTCGTACGTCACAGTCATCTGCGTCTGATCAGCCCATGTCGGCGCGATGCGGGAAACAGGTTCGGATTGCTGTGGGATTGCGCACGCACCCGATCCTGCGGCTGGAGGTTCTCAAAGTAGCATTCCTTGCCTCCTGGGTCGATCTCTATCCGGTGGGCTGTGGTGGAGAGCAGGAAGGCAAGGAAGGGGAGGACGAAGAGAGGGCGAAGGCGAAACATGGCGACGAAGCGAATGGCGGGGCCGGACGATACACGGATGAGCCCGCGGTGGGGGAGATGGGTATGAGGATGTGGTTGTGCGTCCCCTGTGCTGGCCGGTGTTGGGCCGCTGTCTGGCCTCTTTTCGCGGGACAGAGGCTGTTGCTATTGACGAACGGAGAGACAAGGCAGCGAAGCCATTGACCTCTGTCCAAATGCACAGAGCACAGAGCACCATCTCCGACGTGGCACGCGACGACGAGGACACAGCTGCGCGCCTAATCGCTGTTTCCCGAGCAAGCTGGAGCATACCAAATAGGCCCGCTCAATTGCGTGGTGTTTCCCTCACCAAAATAGGCCTGCGCGTCAGCCCTGCAATCCTTGTTCGCGCGCGTGGTCGACACCACCTACCCACCCACTCACTCACCCACACCATCATCGAGCCTGCTTCTCTTCACACCACTCTCCAACCCACCTCCCAATCCCCAAACTAACCCCTCCACATCCTCCATGTGAGTACTCAGCACAGGAGCAGATACATCGGCGACCCCTTCTGCTGCCTTGGAGTCCACTGGTCCGCCGCTGGACGCCCCACTCGTGCTGACGTCTGTGCGCCAGAACACACATCCCATTTCAACACAATGGCCGAGCCCTCCGAACCCGTCAACACCGTGAGTCGTCGCTCGCCACCTCGTAGCACCCCCTTCTCCTCGACGACTCAAGCCTGCGTACGTGTACTGACGGGTCCATCCTCTCCCATCGAATCGAATCGAACCGAATGCCAACGCCAACAATCACCGCAACCGCAAAATTCTCGTCTCACTCGACTCGACTACACCTCGCCATACCTTTCACCTTCTCTTCCGTGTCGCTGCCCGTGATCTCGGTGCTGGCGTGTAGGAGGAGTCCCACGACCCTCAGTTCGAGCCCATCGTCCGCTTGACTGAGCAGGTCGAGGCGAAGACCGGCGAGGAGGATGACGAGGTGCTGTTCAAGATGTGAGTGGAGTGAGACCGCGACTGGGTGTCGCGCGGTGCTGTCTGGTCGCTCGATCCTGTCGATCTTACTTCTCCCGCTCGACCCGCTGCTTCTTTGATATCGACTTCTCTGGGTTCCGAAGCCGAGTGCGCGTGGCGAGATGCGTTGCGAGGATGGTCGCGGCTTTGTTACCCCCAGCTCCTCTGTTCACACCTACCCCTGCAATCCTCCTCATACCTCTCCGTACTAGCCGTCCAGCCGTGCACCGATGACCTTGCACTCTCCCCCTTTGCGCTACCGCTGCCCTTCCTTGCACGACCAGCGCCCCGTGCCCCGTGCTAACTTCCCAGGCGTGCCAAGCTCTTCCGCTTCTCCAAGGGCGAGCTCGAGTGGAAGGAGCGCGGCACCGGCGACGTCCGTCTCCTCGCGGCCAAGGACTCTGGCAAGGTCCGCCTCGTCATGCGACGGGATAAGACGCTCAAGGTCTGCGCGAACCACCTGAGTGAGTGAACCCCTCTGATTGTCGTTCGCCTGGCGATCCGCTGCGCGTCTGTTTTTCGCATGCTGTTTGCGACACGCCTTTGGGAACCTCTTCCTCTTGACAATGCGGTCTCGCGAAGATTCGCGAGTTGCGTTCTGGAATTCACTCCTATTCGTCTGTCGATTGTCTCGTCGCCGTTTAGATCCCGCATCTTCTCGTCCACAAGAGCTGGTCGCTACCCCTGGGGGTTTGGCCCAGCACTCACCCCTCTACCATCTTCCGGTTTCCATTATCCCTCTTCCATCGTCCATCATTCTGCGGACCCCGTTGATGTACCCGCTGACGCCAACGCCGCCCAGTCTCCTCCGACATGAAGCTCTCCCCAACGTCGGCTCGGACCGCTCGTGGGTGTGGAACGTCCCTGCGGACTACTCCGAGGGCGAGCCTTCCGCCGAGACCCTCGCGATCCGTTTCGGCAACTCTGAGAGTGAGTCGGCTTGGGCCGTTGCGCCATTACGCGCCGTTGCGCTTCCAAAATTGCGCGTCAATCCGCTCCGATATTGCTTTCACTGCGGATTGTTGTCGTGGCAGCCTATCGGATCAACCGATGAGCGGGTTGAATGTTGGCCGCACCCCTACTCCCGACGATGCGAACCCTTGCGAACCCTTGCTGACGCGACAGACGCCAACCTTTTCAAGACGGCGTTCGAGGACGCCCAGACCACCAACACCAAGCTCAGCGGTGGGGCCGAAGAGTCCAAGGCTGCCGAGGAGCCCGCTCCGGTCAACGTGAGTGATGCCGCCAGCCGCCGTGGTCAGCATCGCTGGGCGCCGTCGTCGTCGTTCCGTCTTGCTGATGATGCAGGAGACCGAGGCTGCTGCCGAGAAGGAGGAGGCCAAGGAGGAGAAGGCTGCCGAGTGAGTTGGCTGCAACACACCGGTCTGAGCCATTGTCTTTGGCTTCCGCCTGGACTGTGACGCTGACCATGCACCCCAGGGACACCACCGAGGCTCCCTCGACTCACGTCCCCGCCGAGCCTGCTGCCGCTACGGAAGAGAAGGCCGCCGAGCCCAAGGTCGAGACCAAGGCGGACGAGGCTGCCGCCGAGGTCAAGGCTGAGGGTACCGAGCAGTCCGCCCCGGCCGAGGCCGAGGAGAAGAAGGCGGAGTGAGCACGGCGGGCGAGCGTGGCAGAGGCGGGCGAGCTGTGGAGCGATCGGAAATCCATCCAAACCCGTACCATTCCCATCCCCTTTTCGTAGTTCCTCGTCACTCTGCAATCGCGGTAAAGTGGTAGAAGCTCAACGGGGGGAGTTTGTGGATTTGGATTGGGATGGATGGAGAGGAGTTGGACGTGGATGAATCACGGGACCGGAGTTGACTTTGCCGTCGGGGTCGGCGTCGGCGTGGTCGGCGCCGATTGGGATCGGGATGACGGGTTGACAAGTGTCGTTATGATCGATCATGTTTATGGAGACGGGAATGATCCATGATGATGAGAAGACGTGGACGTCATGCACCCATACGAAATACGAACATACGAACTGCTCGGGGTCATCGCGGGGAGGAGCGGGCACTGGATCCGGAGGGATCTAGAGGTGCAGGAGAAGTCTTTGTGTGCGGATCATGGGGCTGCTGATGTATCGGGCGCTTGGGCGGTGTGCGGGCGTGCCCCTCGGTTTCGAGTTGACCTCCTAGGGCCGTCGCGAGCGGTCAACTGCCGCAGTGGCGATGAAAGGCGAGTAGTCATAGGAGCATTTGGCCCGAGGGGAGCGTCGGCGTGAGCGGGCTTGCCATGTGGCCCCGTTCGTCACTCATTAGAGGTGTACCATCACTCAGGTGTACTAGTATGCAAGAAACGGATCATGATCGTGCCGCTCCCGCTCATTATTTCAGATAAAGTACGAGCACAGAACTCAGAACTCGTACATTCCCTCCATCGTGGTGCACCAGGTCAAGGTGGACAGAAAACGGTGAAAGGTGACTGCTTGCATATCTCCCTCAACCAGGACGTCCGTCCCAGCCTCCAAACTCATCCCTGCTCCCTGCTCCCTGCCCCGTTGAACCCCCTACCCATCCCTCGTACACTAGTAATCTAGTGTACCGAAGAACCCCCTACCCATCCTCCGCCATCCGCACACTAGTAATATAGTGTACCAAAGCCCCATTCCCTCCCTTCACCCTTCACTTCACACCCATTCGGCGCGGAGCCCGCTCATGAAGGCTGCTGCGGCGGGACCTGGAGGAGGAGGTTGCCCGAACCGGCGGGAACGTAGGTCACGTTCCTGCTCTGGCTCAAGCTGGAAGCTATCAGGGGCGTTAGCGGAGCGCAAGCGAAATCGGGCGTATAGACGGTCTCTCGCCCGGCCGTGGATTCATGAGCACTCGCGTCGTCCTCACGCCTGCGTCCAAGTCGCCTATATTCGACTTTGGATGCGATGCCTCAATTGAGGTAGCAGCGGAGGAGGGAGTGTCCGGGGCGCGAGCAGACGCATCGGTGCGGAGGTGGTATCCGGAACGACTGTGCTGGTGAAGACCAACCACAACGGCCACAACCTCGACCATCCTCTCCTCCATGTATTTGAACCTTCTCGCTCTCCTCGCTCGCACTCCTCCCTCGGGAGTCTCACTTCCCTTCGTTCCCCTCCCAACCTCGCTCCCTTCAACCCTTCCAAACATCCAATCCGTGCAGCGCGCAGAAAGACCCGCCCAAAATGCCACATCCCCGTCCGAACCGTACCACGCAAAGAGCCCCGCTCGGATCAACTCACCAATCTCCCTGCTCGCCTCGATCTTCCTAAACTGCACAAAGGCGTCACCGGCCTTGTTCAGCGCCGCCGAAATCGTGTTGGCCGCCTCGGCCTCTCCCTCCGCACGGATCACAGCGGCCTGTCGCTCCTGCTCGGCCTTCTCGACGACGAACTTGGCGCGCTCGGCGTCTTGCTGCGCGATCTGCTTTTGCTCCACGGCGGTGGTGAATTCCTTGCCGAAACTACGGGGAGGGGATGGGTCAGCGGGGAGAGGAGGAGGGGCAGGGGATGGAGTGAAAGGCGAGGTGTGCAGGGCGTTAGGAAGAAAGAGTGTGTTGGGGCCGGCGCGGGGGGGGGAAGGGGTCGAGCGCGTGTAGGAGCCCGAGATGGTGTTGTACCAGCCCGGCAAAGAGCAGGAGTGTAGCCAGGACTAGGACAAGAAAGCTGGACGATGGGGGCAGGGATCGTAAACAGTTGCAGACAATTTAAGACCAGAGGAAAGTTGGGCAATTGGGACAAAGGTGAACAAATCAAGTTATAGGATCGGCGCTCACGTCATGTGCGTCTGCAAAGATTCGTCGTTAGCGAACATGCCGAGCACCAAAGCACCCAAGCACCAGTCGGAGCGTGAAATCGAGATCGAGATTTGTCGATGCCACTTCACTCACAATCGACACATCCTCGAGCATGATGTTGAACTCCTTTGCGCGGTTGAGGAGATCGTCCCTGATCCTGGCGGAGACCTGTGGGCGGAGAAGACTGGATCAGCAGGTGTCTCTGGTCCAAGCCACGACGCAAGCGGTACGGCGTCACGGGCGGCGTGGTGTCGCGGGCGACGCGGTGGCGGGGGCGGCATGGTGGAGGGGGATGGTCACGTACGATTTCTCGGTTGGTGATCAATTCGGAGGCTGTGAGTGGTCAGTGCGATGCTCGCCCGGGTTCAGGCCATGGTAGTAGCGAAGTGAGTGAAGGGACGGGTTGAAGAGATTCGGGAGAGTCGAGTCGACGTACCGTCAAATTGCGCCACCGTGGCTTTGAGAACCTCATTACCGATCGAGGGGAGTACACGCTCATCGTAACTAGCCAGGTCAGCAACACACGCAAGGACCAGTCCGTATAACCCAGCATCGGGAGCATCGCAGGTGGGGGGAGCGGAGTGGAGGAGTTGTAGTGACGAGTTCGGTGTATGTGTGACGTGTCGCCCGCACTCACTCCTGGCCGAGAGACTGGTAGATCTTGGGCAGGTGGGTCATGTCCGGTCGGGACATCACGCGGAGGGTGAGCGAGACCATCTGCATATCTACGGGGGTCAGCGAGTGGGCGACTGAACACGTCCGGTGCCGGTACTCCGGCACTCCATCGCGTCTCGAACCGGAACCCGAATGCAAAAGGCGAAGCGCAAGCGCGGCTCTCATCGCGGGAATGGTGTCCGAGTGACTCCGATCCAAAGTCCAAAAGCCCGATCCGAGTGGTGTCCGAGGAAGCCAAGTCCAGACTCCGAAGCCCCGATCCAACACCATCACTCACCCTTCGAGCCCGTCGTCGTCGAGATATTCTGAGCCCATCAGCCTCGCCCCGTGACTTGTCCACGAATCGAATCAATCACCGCCCGGCACTCACTCTCGGCTTGATCCGCACGTCGTACAAGATTGCTCGCTGGAGCCACGGAATGAGGAAGTGCGTTCCCTCACCCTTTGCCTGCATGTCCGTTAGTACCACAGCTCAGTCTCAATCTCAGTCTCAGTCTCAGGCTCAGTCTCAGTCCCAGTGTAAGTCTAAGTATCCGATAATCGTGTCGATTGGGATTCGTGGATCGCCGAACTCATCGGTCGGGCACGAATCGAAGACAGGCAACGATGACGCTGCACGCACCGTTTGCTGTACGCCGGAAAACCTGTCGAAGAGCACCGCGCGGTATCCTCCGGGAACATCGTATATCGACGACTGGACGAGTGCCGCACCGATCGCGACGGGCACTAGGACAGTCAGTGATGGAACGCAGATCCGAGGATTCGAGCGTAGCGATGGCCCATGGCAAGCGGAACGAGCCGCGGTCGCGGATTGGGCTCTGGGAGACGGGTAAAGCGGTGTAGACGGGTATGATTGACGATTGGGGACGCACCGATCAGACGGGAGAGGTTCTGTGCGAAGGCCATTCTGCGGATTCTGCGGATTTTGGCCTTGAGATAAGCAAGCAAGGTTGTGTCGAAAGAGAAGACGACGAGAGGATGAACCCAAATCGATCGGCAAGGATGAGTGAGCGCTTTCGCAAACGTCAACGTCGGTTTCCGGCCAACCGTCCACTCAAACGGACATTGCACACATCTCCGCGTCCGGATCGGCGTCCCGTGGTTTCCTTCTTTGGACGGATGGATGACTTTCTTGACTTTTGCTTTCATCCGTTTCGTCCTCTGTCATCGCGATGGTCTCCTTCAACCTGGGTTCGTTCGGCTCGTCGAGCACAGCGCCTACTACCGATATCAACGCGGGTCTCGGGACCGGCGCGTCCTCCAGCTCGTCCGGCGCAAAACTTGCCTCGTCTCCGAATCATTCCGCGCAACCCTCTGTGCCACCTGTTGATGCCTCTGCCTCACCCTCCGCCTCCGCCGATCGGTGTCCGGTGGACCACGAGACGCGGTCCGCCTGGCTGCAGGCGAATCCGACTGCTGCGCACCCTTTCCACCCATCCTCCACCACACCTACCACCTCTGCCTCTTCGGCCTCTTCCTCCTCTGGCCATCCCGACTCACTGGGCAACTCTCCCGCTGGACTCGGACTATCCCACGACCGAGTAATCTCCTCGATCCCTCGATCATCCAACTGGTCCCCTTCTCCAGAAGGCTCTGTCCCCATCCCCACGCCGTCCTCCTCCCACTCCACCTCCTCGTCAGACCAAGCAGAACCCAATGGTGCCAATGCCGGCGGATCCGGCCAATGGGTCTACCCCTCCGAACACCAATTCTTCCACGCGATGCTCCGCAAGCAACACAACCCCCGCGCAGAGGACATGCGCACCGTCGTGCCCATCCACAACGCCGTGAATGAGAAGGCGTGGGAGGAGGTGCTGATGTGGGAGGCCGGGATGGGGAGCGAGAACTGCGGGGGACCGAGGTTGGTGAGCTTCTCGGGGAGGCCGAAGGATCGGACGCCAAAGGCCTGGGCGAAGACGATGCTAGGGTGAGTGGTGGTGAGGACGGGCTTCGTGTGTCTCTCAACGTCGTGCTTCGTGCTTCGTCCTTTCCCTGTCCCGTTTCCGTCATACCCCATTTCCCGTCTCTCACCCTCCGTCTCTTCTCCCTTGATCCCGTTCCGTGTGTCTCGTCTCGGTCCCCCGTCTCTTGGTCAAGCCGCCTCCCTCCGCCTGGGGTTACTCGCCCAAATCGGTTCTTCAATCCTAGGCGACGGCCAGAGTCGAACCACTCCCAAAAGCTTTCCGCGACAGTGACCTACGCGTAAAAGCGTGACCTACATGCAAAAGCACGCGGCGCTCACTCCACTCCCCAGATACACCGCCCCGTTCGACCGCCACGACTGGATCATCGACCGGTGCGGCACGCAGGTCCGGTACGTCATAGACTTCTACACGGGCAAAGCGGACCCGAGCAACCCCCGCGCCATGGCGTTTTACCTGGATGTTAGGCCGGCGGTTGATAATTGGGAAGGGGTGAAGACGAGGCTGGCGGGGATGTGGAGGTGAGGCCGGCGGTGGATGGGGGATGTGGAGGTGAGGCGGGGGGCGGGGGAGGGTGGGTGTTCGGGGGCCATCAGTGTGCGGGTGGGTTGGGAGGAGAATCGGGAGGAGTTGGGAGCAGTTGGGAGGGGTTGGTGGAGATTTGGGAGGAGAATCGATGCGCCATATACAGGTTTACTCAGCTTGTTCGGTGATCCCGGAGATGCCATCGATAGCTCTGCGACACCTGTTCCAACTCGAGGAATCGCCACTAAGTGAGGCGACGAAACGACAACGGCGCGGCTCATCACGAGCCCGACACCACGTCACGAGGGGTCGCCGCTGATTGAGGAGACAAATCGACAGCGGCGCGCGCAGACCAGCGCTCGATACCACGTCACGCATCATATTCCGCATCATACACCGAGATCGGATCGACCAAGTGCCAGAGCACGAGAAAAACCCGGGTGTTCGGGTGGCGCGGGCGGGGTGGAGAGCCACCAGCGACACAACTGTCGAACCCGCACCACGAGAAATCAACAACATGCATAGCGACGCCCGCGACGCGTGACGTCTGTGACGCTGACCACACCCTTTGGAATTACTGTATCGTACTGACCCTGTGGAACCCTCATCACCCGGTTCCGAATCGCAACCAACACCAACTACGACTAGGACGCCGACACCTGCGTCGGAGGGGGCGGGGGCGGCGCGGGATTCCCAATCCCCTCAATCCTCCATTTGGCCATTTCTGCTTTTTCCCACCTCGCTCTCCTCTCCCCACCTGCCCACTCGGCATGGACGATGGAACCGTCGCCGTCGCCCTTGGTTTTGCCCTTGCCCAATGTCATTTTGACGGATTCCTCCGAACTACCTGCGCTCGCGCCAGCGGCCGTGCCGCCACTGCTATCGGGGATGAATGGGAGTAGGTGCGTCGTCCCGATGACTAGTTCGGGGAGATCGTCGAATGCGGCGGCATCGGCACTGGACTCGGACCCGGGCTGGGTGACGGCGGTGCTTGCCTCTGGGGATGCTCCGGGCGCGAGTGACTTTCGTGTGATTGGCGGTGAAGGGAGCGCGATGAGGAGGGAGAGAGTGAGTTCGGGAAGGGGTAATGATTCGGGAGGCTTCGCACGGTCCGCATAGGAGGGAGGAGACGAGGCGAGGATCGATAACGGCTGAAGGGGCGGGCTGTCAGCAACGACTCCAACTCGCAACTCGTGAGGGTCCGCCTCCGCCTCCGCCTCCCTTAGGCTGAACATTGTCGAACATGGTCGAGTTGAAACACACCACGCTGGAAACCCAACCCGAAACCGAGAATAAAGAAGACCAAACCGAGTGTCACTCACATCGTAAGCCTGGACCGGGGTATCACCCCCCGGAGACGCTCCGTCCCAATCTGACTCTGCCTTTCCCGTGCCCTCCACTCCCTTCTGCCGTACCTGGACTTCCGTCATCGCCGGGATCTTGCCCAACCCTTCCAGTATCCTCGCCCGTTCCTCCAACATCCTCCGGACCCTCACGAGGTCCGCAATGCCCCCCGCGCCGATCCCCGTGTTTTCCGCCCCGAGACCCGTGATGAACCCCATGAGACCGCCGTCTTCGCGCCACAGCTGGCGGAACGTGGCTGGCTGGCCTGCTCTGCGGGCACGGAGGGTCGCGCGGTAGATCCGAAGCATGCGGAGGAGGATCAGGATGGACACCATGCCTGGAGTCGGGGTCAGCACGGGTTCAAACAGATGCATGGGTATCATGGATACCCGTGTCCCGCCGATGCGTTCTGTCGTGGTTGGACGGTCTCAAGCTCGGAGTCGGAATCTCGCTCACCTCCGGCAAACGCCACGAACCCCAGCCCGATCGACACCACCGTCGAAGAAGGGATGTCCACCGTGGACTGCGATGCGAGGGGCGCGAGCATCGCCCTCGTGGGCAACAGTGGCAGCGTGCGCGACATGGCGGCAGGTCACCGGCGATGGGCGCTGGCGATGGGCGGTGGCGAAGGCGGAGGCGGAGGTGGAGGCGGGGAGGGTGGAGGGTGGAGGTTGGTCGAATGCGCCGCTTGTGTCAGTGGTCACTTGCACGGCGGTCGTGTCATTGACGGGACTGCGCGGGGTCCATTGGGTGTAGCTGCGGTACGATAGCAATGACCCGAGTATGGGTTATGATGCCAGTGAGATGGAGGATGGTGAGGTGAGAGGTTGCCATTGATAGCGATGCAGCGAAGGAATGAAATCATGTGAGCCGGTGAGTCGACGCCTCACCTCCAGGGCGTCCCCCGGGGAACCACAGAGAGTTGTTGGCGGAAGCAAATTGCCTAGCCTACATACTAAGTGGTGTGCTATTTAAACCAAACCAAACCAGTCTTGGTAATTTGTTTCCGCCGACCACCCTTTTGGTCCCGTCACCCGCCCCGCCGCGGAGAGTTTGCTCCGTGTCTCCGCGTCTCTCGTCTCTGTCGACGGACTTGTCACCTCGTTCTCCGCACATTCACAACAACAACATCCATCCCCCACCTAGCACCGGCTGCCCCCCACCCATCCCATCGACGACGCCAGTTCTTCATGGACCACCCCGACCGCCGCACGCGGCCCTACAACCCCAGATACGACAACCCCCTCGGTCCGATGCACGAGCCGCCCTCAGACTCGTCCAACCTCGACGCTCCGAGCGGGGGCGCGTTCGACACCGACTCTGCCACGTTTCTGGGACAGCTGCCCGTGCAAGATGACCCGGCGGACCCGGACGGGGATGCCGACCAGGATCAAGACACGGATGCGGCGTTGAAGCAACTGTTCGCGGAGCATGGGGGTTTGACCAATGCTGCGCACGATTACGCCATCGATCCGACATTGGCGAATCCCGAGCCCCAGGGGAATCTCCTCGACCAGCACGTAGTCGTCGGCATCGACGGTGAAGCCGACGCGGAAGCAGAGGCAGGACAAGTAGGTCTCGACTTTGGAGAAGCACAAGCACACGACGGTGCGATGCCCGTTCCGAGCAAACGCAAGGCGACGAGCCGAGCAAACATGCTTGCCCGAGGGGGTGCCTGCGAGTTTTGCAAGCGGCGCAAGCTGAAATGCTCTGCCGAGGTACCCACCTGCGGGGCGTGTCTCCGCGCGGGAAGGGAGTGCGTGTACAGCCAAAAGAAGCAGCGGAGTCGGGTGCGCGTGCTCGAGGACCGACTGGTGGAACTTGAGAAGCGGCTGGAGAAGGGGGAGTCGAGCGGCCCATCTGCGTCGTCTGTGGAGCAAGGATCTGCCGGGGTTCCCAGCGGACCGTCCACCGGTAACTCTGGCGTAGCAGCGTTAGCTACCGGTGCCAGCAGTGGAGGCTCTTGGGCGTCACCGCTCATGACCATCGACTCGCCGATGAACATGCTCGGCAGCAGGGACTCTGCCGGAGGGTTCACCAACATTCCTTCCGACATGGGATTCACGTTGTCCGCGTTTGACCTCCCGCTCGGGCTGGGCACGGGCACGGACAAACGAGCGGAACCGGATCTGATGACTCTTGCGGACGCCGCGGCGGCGGACCTCCGATCGGCGCCGGTGCCGGCGGCGGAGCGATACGAGTGGGAGGAAATGACGCCGGAGCAGATCGCCGGAGAGATTGTCAAGGCGATCGAAGGCGGCAAGGGAATTGGCGAGAAGATCATTGTTCATCTGTAAGTCTGATTACGCCTTGACATCGTTGACGAAAGCTTGCAATTCTACGTGAACCGACCCGGGATTCCCATTTTGGCCGGTGCGATCAACGCCGCCACTTTCAAAGCTCGCCTATCGCCCGGATCGACCTCACCTCCCCACTCATCGCTCATCCTCTCCCTCCTGCCTTTTCTTCTTCCGCTCTCTCCCTCTCGCGCACTGTCCGAACCTTCCCGAGTCTCGGTCCTCTCGACCCTCCTTCTCGCGCCGGCAAGATCGCTCGCCGCACACGCCTACGCCGCGGCGGACCCGCGCCTCCTGGATGTCATTGCCGGGAACGCCACGCGCGCGTTGCACCTGTATCTCGGCGGCAGATTCCTCGATGGCTGGGCCGAGGCGAGTGGCGGATCAGCAATGGCCTGGGCGGCGGGTTTGGGCAAGCTGGGAGGCGTTGGCGAGGCGATGGTCGGGTCGGGCGGGAAGGAGAGGTCAGAAAAGGTAGCGAGGGAGAGACGGTTGAGGGAGATTAGACCAAAAGGAGTGGTGGTCGAACCGCCAAAGACACCCCAGGAGCTCGGCGAGAGGATCGACTTGTTGTCAGTGGACTTTTGGTTTTGCGTGTTGGTTGGTTGTCGAGTCGCTCATGCCTGTGATAGCTGGGAGATCTACCTCTGCGACAAGGCCGGCGCAGTCGGTTGGGGTTGGCCATCGAGTGAGTCTAAATGGATATTGCTCGAAGCACTGTGGGATCTTCGCGTTGACGAGTCTCTCCCAAGCTTTCGATGACGAAGAGGTAACCACGCCGTGGCCCAAGGACGATTATTCGAATGTGAGTAGCGGCTTTCATCGTGCCGAACCAGACGGAGAAGGGCTGAGCGTCTGCAGCCCGAAGCCTTGCGGGACAATCGATCGGTTATCGACTTTATAAACAGCCGTACGCCCTCGGGCCGAGACGACAATGATTATTGTGTCTGCGTCAAGTCTTTGACTCTGATGTATCGTGCGACGCGGTGAGTACTACCCAACCCTGCGTTGACCCTACATTGGCTGCGTCCGACCAACTTGCCCGTCCGTGAGAAGCCGCGAGCTGATAGCCAACCCCACATCAGCCTGTTCGACCTGCCGGCCTCGGTGGCCACGCCCGAGCGAACCGCCCACCTGCTGAGAGTGACGAGGATGTACATATCCGCGATCCGGACTGTGCCCCGTGACCCGTCCGGAGCATCTGCCACCAGCATCGGGTCGCTCAACCAGTCTTGGATGGTCCTCCACGCGTGAGTTATCCCGGACCTGAGCCGCTTATGGGCGAGGGGCGAGGGGCGAGGGGCGAGGGGTGAGGTTGAGGATGTTGAGGGGTTTGAGGGATCTGAGGCCTGTGGATAGGGTATCCGGCTGATCGTCATGTTCAGGACGATGATGCTGCTTCACGCGAAGGAGGAGCTGGACGCGCCCCCGGGCGGTGAGGCGGAACATTTCGACAAGGCCATCGAGGCGATGCACAAGGTCGTCGAGCATGTCGAGCTGGCGTACTCGAACGGGGATCATGCGCTACGTGAGTGACGAAAACCGAGCCGCACGGGACTACTGGATTCATCCTTCGCCTCATCGTGTCTCTATCTCGGTCTCGGTATTCGTCGCGTTGCGCAAGAGTGCATGGCTGACACTGGGGATTCCGTAGAGGGCTACGACGTCATTGCGGCGGGTATATGGCAGACTGTATCTCGCACGGCATTCAGGTACGCCGCGCGGGTTGAATCGGGCGGGATCGCGGGCGGTGAATCCGCAAAGAATGGGAGAATCGCCGAGCTCAGGGGGATCGGGAGAATCTGATCACGGCGCTGAAGACGCTGGTGAGTGGGACCAGCGGCCTGGGGGAAAAGGATATGCAGCGTCCAGAGCGCGGGCGCATGGAGCGTCTGATCACTAGCGAGAGCCGGACTGAGGGTGTCTTGAGACGGAATCTCAGACCCTCCGAATGTCGGATTCGACGTGCTCGGGCTGGGCTAGCAGCTGACGAGGGGACACCACCATAGGGAAAAAGGCTGGTGTATGCGAGAGTCACAGCGCAAGTTGCAGAGTGAGTAGGAGGTAGGAGCAGCCACGGCGGACGCCGATGTCGGTGGATGGGAAAGGGGGTTGAGGGCTGATTGAGCAGGAACCAGAGTCTGGGACAAGACCTCAAGGTTGGGGAGTGGGAGCGACCGGACAATATCTAGGGGCGGCGAGCGGCAAGGGCAACCACAACGGCAAGGGCAACGGCAACGGCAACCGGGTCGTGGCGTGGCGTGGCGTAGCGCGAAGGTATAGCGCGAGCAGGACGTCAGCAGAGCGAGAGCAGAGTCAGAGCAGGGCGTCGGAACATGACGAGATAGCTTTTATATCGGTTTGTTTGGAACGCTGGGATTTGGATTCATGCTTGATGGCGGACCGTGCTCGTCGTGCTCGTCGTGCTCGTCGTGCTCGTCGTGCTCGCCCCGTTCCGGATGGAAGTGCGGGTGGATAAACACTGGCTCTCGTGGTACCGCGGGGTATGTTACGTTTCAAGAGCCGCGTCTACCTACCGACCCACCAGTCAGACAATCTTGCGACGGCGGACAGCCGAATGGATCCTGTTGCGCATTCGGCCGTCGCCGATTGCCTGGGGCAAGCGGTTGAGGTTGAGTGCCGATGAGGATTCGGTGGACTCCCATGGCCCTGGCGTGGCACCCAGGCGTAAATGACTGCGCGTCGCTGCTGCCCGTTACATGGCGGAGGAACTCACTCGCACTCGCACTCGCGCTCGCACTCTGTCACGGACTCACGGAATGTATTTACAGATTCCCAAATCAGCGCCCCATGCCTGATATCGATATCAATATCAATATCGATATCAATCTCTCGATATCGATATTCCGGTCGATATTTCGATGGCCGGAGATTTACCCCGTCGACCGTCGACCGTGTGATCCGCTGGAACGATCATGCATCTCGGGGGGTGTGCATGCATCTCGGAGATGTGCCTTCTCGCTCAGCCTTCACGCTAGCCCTGAAGGCGAGTTGTGCGTGGTGTGGTTGCTGTGTGCAATGAACCACAGCAGTAGCTTTATCACATCGCATTAAATGTATATCGATACCATACCATACACACCGTATACAGCGCGCCAGCCGTCTCCGATGCTGGAGCGTTGCGAGGCGAGAGATCAGAGTAACGAGGAGCAAGTAGAGGGGATCCAAGGGGCGCGGGGACGAGGGGCGACATGACGGTGTGATAAACCCAGGCTTGGGGTGTGATAATGCTGAGCAGGCGGACTGGTGCAGGGTTACAACCTGGGTACTTCACCTCGGTAGTTCGCTTTTGCCAACCATCTAAAATGCATAGATGTGATTTTCACCAAGTGGGTAAGTATGCGTGATAGAGTTGGGCGAGGAACAGAGGGTGGAGGGTGGGGAGGGTGGGGGTTCATTCGGCGTACGCGTACGTCGACCGGGATAATATGCAACTGCGCAGGGCCGGCGAGGAGGGGAGGTGGAGGTCGAGCGAGAAGCGGCTGCGATCGACGATGAAGCACGCAGGCGAAGGGATCGGGGGGGAATCCGCCGTGAGAGAGGGAGGGTAGTGGCGACGATCCTAGTGCTTGTCACTCGTGCTTGTACCTGGTACTCAGTACTCGGCCGTGGAGGCGCGATCTGGTCCGATTAATCTCCTTCCGCCGGTTTGCTTCGCACGGATGATCACTCATTTCCGCCTGCAAGGATCAGGGGGAGAGCCAAGTACTGGGCGCGGGAGGAAGAGAACGAGCCGGTCAGAGCCGACAGCGACACGGCTATATGGCGACGTGCATTCTATTCCGGCGCTTTAAGGTGACGGCTCGAGGCACACAAGTCAGCTGCCAGGCCTGCCTGGCCACTGCCACTGCCACTGCCCCCCGGATGCGCGCCTCTGCCCCGCCCCCTCGGTGGGGGTAAGTGGGTACGTACCGGATCGACCGTCCCGCCCGCCCGATGGCGCAGGCATCGGAATCGTACGCTGTCACATGTCACAAGTGGGCTTGGCGCACCACACAGCGACTCATGGGCCAGCGACAATAGCGACAACGGCGCAACGGCGCAACAGCGCAATCACGCGCGCAGCAGCGACAAACCCTCGTTGTTCGCGGAACGATTGACGCGTCGCGCGTGGAACTACCCGACACGACATTGGGCCAGAACTCTATAGGATGCATTATTGCGTCGCATTCATCCTACGAGCGCTTACCACCATCGACGTCGCGCGAGCCGCCTCGTGCGGATGACGACAGCTCGACAGCAGCTGCCCAGTCGGACCATGCTCTCCGTCGATCAAAGAGACGACAGACGATGATTGAGCACGCACGCCCCAGGTCCCAGAGATTGGTATCAGGGCGACTGTTCAGGGACAAAGGATCCTTTTCCATTCCCACGGACCTTTTTATGCCTGTGCCCCTCGGGCGATCCTCCCCTGCCTCCTCCCTGGCTCTCGCCCGAGCCGCTTGGGACTTCCCTGACACAAATCTTGTTTCCTTGTGGCCCGTGATCTCCTCGCTCCTCCCCTGCCCTACCCCCGAGGAGATACTTTGGCCGCTCCGGTGCCGTGGTGTGATTGGCGGGCGCTGGTCCCCCGCTAACCCGTCGGTCTACCCAGGGTTGGTTGCTTTCCTGCTTGCTTGCTTGCTTGCTTGCTTGCTTGCTTGCATCCGCCCCGCCCCCGCCCTCTTGGGGTTGGCGGGCGGCGGCCATGCTCGTGCTCAGACACAGACACGCTCGCCCCGGATCGTAATCCTAGACGTCGCTCCTCTGTCTTCTCATCTCTCCTCTCCACTCCACTCCACTTCCATCCCACCTCCCCCTTCGGTGTATTTTCAGTCCATGACGTAGACTCAGCACAACCCTGGCAAGACACTCACGACACACTTCCACACTTCCACGCTTGAACAACCGTTAGCGCCCCGTCCTCGTCCCTGGGATCCAGCTCAATCCATGATCGCTTCACTGGAATCGCCCAGAACCCACCTCACCCACCCGCGCGCTCCCGCCGCCCAAGGCCACGGCCTCGGCCACGGCCTCGGCCACGGCCACGGTCCCCCATCCTGTGAGAGAACCCCCCTCCTCCTCCTGGGCCACGCCAGTTTCACTCCACTCGGCCACTCGGTTCCTTGCTCATGATCATGATTCACCCTGCCCCTGCCCCTGCCCGCCGCCACTGGACCCAGCTGACATTCCAATCTCGTCCTTCAGAGCGACTAACGACGTACACGCCCACGCCCACGTCCGCGTCCGCGTCCACGTCCCATCCCCCCTCCACCGTGCCGCCCGGCACGCCCGTGGTCGTAGTCGCCGCCATTCCCGTCCCAGGTGCGAGTTGGTTCCAGAAGTAGCGTTCGCCTCCGGTTCGACTCCACCTCGCCTCCTCTCACCTCGCCTCTCCTTTCCTCTCGTCGCCACCCCTTCCTCCCTCCTTCCCTCCCTTCCCCCTCCTCTTTGATGTATTCCCATCCGAGCTCCTATCCGTCAATCATCCCGGCGCAAGACGGATCGCACCCTCTCCCCCAACCACTCCAACCACCTCAACCTTCTCTACCTTCTATACCTTCACAACCTCCTCAACCGTCACAGTCCCGATCCACACCGCTACGTCACTCGATTCCAAGGCAGGTGCCGATCCCACAACCGCCCCCTCACCTCTTTCACGAAGGAACGGATCCTCGCAGGTCGAGCGTTGCTTCGGGCTCGGGTCCGGTACCGGTACTGGGCTCTTTTCCAGCTGGACAGCTGAACGCCACTCACCCCTCGAGCGGTTGTAGCCCTAATCCGCAACGCCCAAGTGCACAAACAGCAGGAGGGGTCACGCTCGTTTCGTCCCTCCCACCCACGCCTACAGCACGCTCAGGCTCGGCGCCCTTGCACTCGTACCCGCATGCCGATCCGCACCCGCAGGTTTTTGAGAATCGGAGAGCGGACGTCGACCCGACATCGACATCGACATCGACATCGCATTCACACCTGTCCAATCCCAACTCCAGTCTCAGTCCCAATTTTTCTCTTCCTCACCATCATCAACCTTACAACCAGTACCGACACTTTGGCCCCCGCCATCCGACCAGGACGCCCGATCCGATTCCTCGCAGGGGCAGGAGCAATTTCGGTTCCCTCACTTCGACCCTTCGTCCAACCCTTCGTCAAACCATCCCCACGAACACCCGTCACCGCAGCGCTTTGCATCTTCAAGATCCCTCACGCTCAGGTCGAAGCCCAGCCCGCAAGCTTCTGCCCAAACCTCACCAACCGGTTCCGCCGCCGACCACCGTACGGATTCCGCACTCAATCAGAGTTTGCTGCCGCGTCCGCCTCCGACAACTGAGCCGGTCTTGTCATCAGGTTCCCAGCCGGAGGGTTACTACCCAACGCACCATCCCCCGCCACCCGGGGGTCATCAGCGGATTATGCCTCAGCCATCCGTGACTATTGCCCAACCTCATCAGTTCCCCAACTTTCAGCAGCAGCAGCAGCAGCAGCAGCAGCAGCACCCACAGGCCTACACCTCGCCTACGCACTACAATTCGCCACTTTCACCCAGTGGCAAGTCGACCTCCACCTACAACGGACACACCACCTCGACCGACACTGTTGTTCAGAGTCCCGAGGGCGTGAACGAGGCCGTACGCCCGCCAACCTTCGAATTACCGTCCCAGCTCAATTGCGCAAACAACGGCCCGAACATGGTTTCGACCGCGACTTTTCAGCAGCCGTTCTACGGCGCCGCGCTGCACATTTCGCGGCAGGAGTGGTCGCCCTTTGGTTACTCGCAGTTTTACCCGCCTCCGACTGCGGCTCTCGGTCTGGGACTAGGTGAGTGGCGTGACGTTGGCGTGGCGTCTGCACGATCTGCACGATCGATGTAAGCCCCCGCTGATGCCAACTTTTAATTCAGAGATGGCCACTGGCGTGAAGCAACACACGGATTTTCAGGCTCCCATGAACAACTTGATGCCCATGATGAGCAGTTTCAATCCGTCTTTCCGCCTGCCCGAAACCTATGGGTTTCAGGGGAGCCAGCCGCGGCCTCCCGGATCCTCGACCTCGTCGCAGTCGATGAATCTGCAGGCGATTTCGCCCAACCTCTTGCGGTCTGACCAGGAGCTCTCGACGGTATGTCATTGCTTTGTTGTTACATTGCAGTTTACGTTTACGCTTCTGACGGAACTTTCAGACGGAGCCTCCCGCTTCGCCACTTCAAAGTGTCTCTGGCGACGGCGACGAGCTGTCCGATTCCGACAGCGAGCTAAACATTGTCAAGGCTGTAAGGAGCAGGCGGATCAAGTCGGACGGAGACTTCGGGCTGGGTTTGGTGGACGCGGACATGATGTCGGAGAGCTCGGATGAGGGCGACGACGGTGTGCGGACGAGCAAGAGACGTCGACAGCTGAAGTGGTCGAGCGGGAGCGACATTCGGCGGTACGAGCGCGAAGCAAAGGAGCGCGAGGTGGTGAAGCAGAAGGAGATGGTGGAGTTTGAGCTGGGCCCGACCAAGGGCAACAAGAGGGAGAGGAGGAGGATGCAAAACAGGCTTGCGCAGAGGGCGTTCCGAGCCAGGTCAAAGATCCAGAGCAAAGAGGTGGGTTGGCAGGGTCTCGAAGGGATGGAATGTCGTGGTCGACGCTGTCGGAGGCTGACATGAAGGATCTGCCTTAGGTCGTCAACCACATGTCGCGTCTCGAGACTTTGACCGAAGCGCAAGCGGAGCGGATAGGGACGCTCACCGAGCTGGTCGAACGTCTCCAGCGAGAAAACACATCGCTCAAGCAAGCCCGTTGGTCTTCCTCCTTTGCCGAATTCAATGGGTACGACCGGTCTGCCGGTTCAGAGACCAACAACTCGACGGCGCAGGTCTCGCCCAACAGCACGCTCGTCGATCGCGCCGAGGGCAAACCGGGTCGTCAGTAGTGGCGAAGCGCTGCAGCGGATTGGCGCGTCTACGTGGACATTTAGCTCGGCAAATGCTCGATCAGCCTTCCCCGGAGCCACGACTGACGATTCGACGGGGTCACGTCCTCGACGACTAGCCCCTCCATCACCCCACCTCAATCATCGACAGCATCCCTGGTCTCATTTCCGCTATAGATGGATTTGTATCGCTTCGTCTGGCCTGGTTCGTTCGCTTCGCTTTCCGGAACTCGACCTCCTGTAGCAATACGAGCTTCACACTTCTACTTTCCACGATCGTCCCGACCACCCCAAAACAGCAAGAGTCGTTCGCCGCCGCCTTGACGGCACCGCGACTGCCGAATGCTTCCGCATGGAGGACTTCTGCAGCTGCCGCACTACCGGCGTGTCGCTAGCAATCCTGCTTTCTTGCCCTTCTCATCCGTCCTAGGTATCAACTCTTTCCCGGGTCTGTTGTCTTTTTTGCTTCTCCTTTCAGTCCTTTGGTATACCCACCCCACTACACCCCACCACTTTCCCAAGCCACAATGACAGCGCAACCAAAAACAGCGACACGCACGCGCCCAAGCAACGGTGGAAAGGTCTGGTGTGGGTCCGGCGACCCTGCATCATTCGGACAAGACCCCAAAAGGGGCACAAGATCAAGCGTATCCATGTCATCATATCACCATCAATCACCAACTGCATTCTTCACGAGTCTTCGTTTCATCTCATTTCACATGGCCGGGTAACAACAACTCGGGCCATTGTACGCATCTTCGCCACATGCATTTGTGTGACTGTGACGTGAGCGGTGAACTGTACGATATACGCCCATACGGGCAGGTCTCGGGGCGTCTTGCTCTTCTATTGTATAGGGTCGCGATCCGGAAACGAGAGCGAGAAGCACAACGAACAATGATGGTGGGCGAGTTCTACTAACAACAGGATGAGTGAGAACACCCAAGCTTTGAAGGCCGAGTGGGGATGACCCTGGAGCTTTGCGGGGGAGACGAGAGTAGAGTAGGTGTTCTCCGCAGTCCACGAGTAGGCTCATGAACCACCCGCACGTTTCACCTCGGCCACAGCTTTCTTGGCGGAGTCGACCCATTCAAGCAGGTCGTCCACTTCGTCCTTGCCTCCAGCCCTGGTCCCAGATCCGGCGCCAGCGCCAGTCTCCGTACCAACACTACCACCTGCGCCGCCGCCGGAACCACCGGCCGACCTGGCACCCAGATCATCGGCAATACGCTGATACACGCTCGCGATGCCCTGGTACGTCTGTGCGATGTTTCTTGCGGCATCCGCGCCGTGCGGCGAGGAGGAGAGGGAAGAGGCGATGAAGGATGAGATCTCTTGCATCTCGCCTACCCACTGAGAGGGGTTAGCGGGGTCATGGCGGTGACGGCGATGACGGGGACGACAATGACGATGACGGCGGTGATGGCGATGACAATGACGATGGGAGGGTAAGAGCGACGAGGCGGGGGATCCCAATGGCCCGATGGCCCGATGGATGGCACGAGCGAGAGAGATGGCGAGGACGGGATGGAAACGCGCAACGGCAACGGCGCAAGAATAATGGCGGGAAGCAACGGCACGATGACGACGGGGTGAGACTGGGAAATCGCAACAACACCGACATGAAGCCGGTTCGTGGAGTAGGGCAGTGGCGTGGAGTCCGTCCGAAACGGACCGCTCGCGAGACGGGGCGGGTGGAGTTGGTTCATGAAAGGGTGAAGGGTTTCCATTGGACACGCTAAGACGACCGACTCACGCGGTAAGCTTTCGGGATCATGTCCGGGATGGACTTGGTGATGCCCTCGAGACGAGCGGTTTGGGACAGGGATAGCTCTCGAGTGAGAGCTGCTGCGGTCCCTGGCGAGTGAGCTTGTGCGGCTGCGACGCGGTCAGCTCGGTTCACATGTTGGAGCATCACCGAGCCCCGATCTTCGCTGTGTCCACCGTGGACGGATGGGACGGATGGACGACGACACGACGGAGAGGGGGACGACGCGGAGACGGAGGGACGGACGGGAAGACGGAGAGGCGGGTATGCGGGGAGACAGGGCGACGGAGAGATTGGGAGACATGGATAGGCGAAGCCAGCCGACTCGCCTAGGACCAGCATCGTCGCGAGCGCTGTGGTGCCCTTTGTCGTACCGCCATAGCACATCTTGAGAGCGCTTGCCGCGCCTTCCCCCGCATCCTCTAGCATCTCAATCTTGAGCCCCTTTCCGGGTGCGCCTCCGGTGAGGACGTGTGCGAGATCCCGCATGTGGTGCTCGTACTCTTTTCCTGCGGAGACGTAGACCTTCGGATCGTACCCCTCCCGTGCCGGACCACCGATCACGCAGCCGTCCACGAAGGGTATGCCGCCTTGTCGGAGGAGCGAGCTGATCTCGGACGCGGTCGAAGGGGAGATGGCGTTTGCGTCGAGGTAGATCAATGGGGAGGAAGCAGGTCGAGGTCGGGCGGACAAGTCCAAGTCCGCGATCACTTGCTTGACTTGCTTGGCGAGGGGAACAGCCTCGGAAGGAGGTAGGATGGAGATGATGACGTCCGAGCGCGCGACGAGGTCGGGGAACGGCACGTCGGTGAGACCCGAGTGGAGCGCGCGCTGGCGGGTGGAGGACGACCGGCCGGAAAGGGAGGTGAGAAGCGTGAGGTGGGGGAGACGCTGGGACAGGGTTCGCGCGAGGGACGCGCCCATCGAGCCGGGGTAGAGGAAGGCGACGGTGTTGATGGGCATGGAGTGGGGCGGGGGCGAGCTCAGTCCGGTGAGAATGAGTGAAGTGCGCTGAGCGGGGTGCAGATGGGCATGCGTGAGACGAGATGAGCGTATATATATATAGCTGGGGGGATTGACAATGAGCCTTTGGACATTGTCGGTGGAGGCTCGGACCTGCCCGAGAAGAGTCAGTTTAGCCGTCCATCCATTTGATTTCAACGCAGCAAGGGATCGCTGGGCTTCGTTGGCGTGCCGGGACGAAGGAGACACAGTCATAGCCATATGCTGCTCGTACTTCTGAGCTCATCCCTGCGCGCATGCACTGCACAATGTTGGAGGTGAAGCACTTTGAGAGCCGCTGCAGCTGCAGCTGTATGGGTTGTGAACACAAATGACGCAGTGCCACCTAGCAGGCTCGTGTCACGTGACACTTGCCTCGCCCTCCCTGTTTTGCCTCGTTTTTCCCAAATTCCATTCCCAAAGAACCGACACACGACCACCAATTCATCCATCCATCCCATCAAACCCCTTTCTCTTCTCGTCCTTTTCCCAGCCACCCCTCGCCACCGTCCCCATCCTCGAGGCGCATCGAGGCGAGAGATGACCGTCCTCTCGAGCACCTCCCCTCTCGAACCCACCGCCTCCGCGCAGGAAGCCCTCCTGAGCTCCCCGGGGCCATTTGAGGGTCCCGAAAAACTCCTCGAGGTATGGTTCGCGCCCTCGCCCGAGGAACTGCCTCTGTCCCAAGGCCATGACGCGGGTAACGGGGCGGGCTCGTCTTCGTCGGCAACGGCGGCGACGACGGTGAATGGGTCGGGACGGTCGTACAGGGGTCCGACGCCCGGAGGGCAGGGGGAATTGAAAGGGCTTCGGAGAGTGCCGAGAGAGGTGTGGGAGGAGATGCTCGATATCGTCAAGTGCAAGGTCCTTTCGGTGGTCGAGGGGGAGGAAATCGACGCGTACCTTCTCAGGTGAGCAATCAATACCAAACACGCTGCGAGCTGCGAGCTGGGTGCTGATTCGATCCTCGCTCCTCGTAGCGAGTCATCGCTCTTCGTCGCGCCGCACTTGCTCATCCTCAAGACGTGCGGGACCACACTCAACCTCCTGGGCCTACACCGGATCATCGAGATTGCTCGCGAGTACTGCGGTCTCACCAATATCTGGCGGTGGGTCGGGACTGCTTCATCGCCCAACGAATGCTGTCCGAGCTGAGACGCCGTCTGCAGATGCTTCTACTCGCGCAAGTCGTTCTTCTTCCCCGACAGACAGCAGGGGCCACACAAGGACTGGCGTGACGAGGTCAAGTTTCTCGACGGGATCTTTGGTGAGTTGGGCGGTGACGCGGCGGCGCAGCGGCGCAGCGACAACGAGGGACCGCGCCGCGTGGTCGTGGTCGATGGCAAGAGCTTGGAGCCGCGCTGACGGTCACGCGACAGGTACCGCCGGGTCCGCATACACCGTCGGTCCCATGAACCGTGACCACTGGCTCCTGTACCTCACTTCTCCCAACTCCCAACCCCTCCTCCCTCGGACGCTTCCTTGTCCAGCTCATTCAACCTCTCGCTCTTGCACGTGCCCTCGTCCCCCACGATCTCATCCAAGACCCGGTTGCGGTACCACGACACTACGCTCGAGATTCTCATGTCGCACCTGTCCCCTGCTGGGCGGGCGCCATTCTTCCTTCCCGAAGAATCCAGCGGGAGCGGGGTTGGGGGCGGGAGCGTCGCCTCCTCGTCCTCTGTCGGGGGGCACGAGCTGGGACGACGGATCTCTTCGGAATTGGGAATCGACGGTATCTTCCCCGGAGCGAAGCTCGACTCGTTCGGCTTCGATCCTTGCGGGTACTCTGCAAACGCTGTGGTCGGTACTGGCGGACCGTCTACCTCCCCGGAAGTCCCAGGAGGAGGATACTTCACCATCCACGTGACGCCCGAGGAAGGCTGGTCGTACGCCTCGTTCGAATGCAACGTCCCCCTCCCCAACAAATCCACGGACGACCGACCAGACCTCTCGTCGCTCATCCAGAACGTCGTCTCCATCTTCCAGCCCAACAGACTCTCCATCACCCTCTTCGTCTCGACGCCGTCGAGCGCATCCGTCCCCAACGGAGACGCCTCCACGGTCCTCACCGCCGCGAGCGAGGCGGAGAACCAGGCGTGGAGGTCGTTTGGCGCCGACTTACTCGGAGCGGACTTCGTCCGCAAGGACAGGATCGGCTACGAGTTCGACGGGTACGACCTCGTGTTTGCCTGTTTCGAGAAGAGGGGGTGGGTAGAGCCCAAGCCGCTCACCGCGTTGCGATGACGCGGAGGCGACCACGATGGTCAGGGAGGCGACCATTATCAGCGGGGAGGAGACTGGGGGCGGAGCAGACGATGCAGGCGATGGGCCGCGGGTTGAGCGGTGGGTGCGTGGGTACGTGTTGCCGCGGCGACACGGTGCAGGGACCGGCTGGTGGGTTGGTGTTAAGGATGGTGTCGGGGATGGTGCCGGGGATGGAGGAAAAGGCGGGTCCTCACCCGCCAACATGTCCATAATGCTATTGTTCGTCTCGTATCGTACCACTTTGTGAACCATGGCATGCCTTTTCGCTTGGTCTGGTCTGGTCTGGTTTGGTTTGGTTGGGGATGGTTTGGTTTGGGCATTTGTGCAGTTGCATCCATCCATTCTCTGTTCGTGACTCTGACTCTCATTCTCACCGCCGTCCGTACCGAAAGAGAAGGATTACATATGATACTGAAGGGTATATACCAGAATTCCAAGTCGTCTGCCCATCCCATCTCCATCTTTCACTCTCCGATCTCCGATCTCAGACCGCCAAAGGCCTATACGTATGGCAATTGCAAAGTAGAGTGAACACGTCAACACATCCCATAAATCGAGCAGCCACCTGCCCACCCGCCCGCCACAATCATCCCCAGCCTGTCCATGTCCCTCTGATTCGCCTCGCCAGCTGAATGTCCTTCTGCATGATCGTGACTCGTTTCGCGTGGACTGCGCACAGGTTGCTATAGCGGGTTCAGCAAGTGTCATGCGTGTGTCGTGTTGTCGGAATGACGCCGGCTTCAGCGCCAGCGCCATTTTGTTTGTGGAAGCAAGCACAAGCATCTCTTTCGCCCCAAGACTGTCCGAGACGGTTGGTCCGTCCCTCCGTGCGTCTCTCTGCCAGTTATCTCGACGCATCGTCCATTCCCCTCCCATCCGACATTGCCATCAGACCTTTCCCGACTCTTCTCCACGGCTGGAATGAGACGTCGCGGCGCCTCGGCGCAGCGCAACAGCCCGCTCCCATCGTCGTCAACTTCACCAACTCGACCCAATCGCGAGTTTTCAACAATCGCGAGACTGCCGCTGGCCCCGCGTCCCCAACTCCTGCCTAACATCGCCCAACCTCGGCGAGCCGAATAACCACCACACCCATCGCCTCGCCATGACTCGCACAACCCGCGCCGTGATCCAGACCCAGACCTGATGAGAAACCGCACAGTGCCACTCACGCATCCTCAAACAGGTGGACGAGATACGCCTCTGCAGCTTCTTGCAGCGCGAGCAGGGCCGAGGACTGCCATCGGAGGTTATCGATCTCCATGGAGGTCATGTCCATTGCGACTTCCCGAACCTGTGGGAGGGGTATCAGCGCTGGTCCATGACAGGTCCATGACACGGTCCATGAGATGATTTCTTGACTCCACGACTCCACTCGACAAGTGCACGGAGTATTGAGTGCCCGGGTGCACCAGGGCCTCGAGCGCGAACGCCCTTTCGGACGCGTGACGAAGATAGACGGACAGACAGGACAAAGACGGACAGCGACGGAGGGAGAGGAGGTCATAACGTGGAAGTAGGCTTGTTCGGCTTGGTTCCGAACTGGGTGATCGCGCCATTCGAGATGCAGGAAGAGTTGGTTCATTTCGTCCGTCGTTTGTTCGCACTCACCACACGCGCAAAGGGGAGTTTGGCAATCAACAGATCCGTGCTCTTCTGGTATTTCCTGATCTCTCGGAGGGCGACTGTACCGGGTCGGAATCGATGGGGCTTTTTGGGCTCGGCGCCGCCTCGGGGGACTGCTGCTGAAGGGATTCCTGGGGTGGTCAGCGGTCGGCTGGGGATGTGGGGGTGTCAGATGGGACGGATAGGATGGTTGTCGGCGTCGACGTCGGCGGCGTCGGCGACGTCGGACAGTGTGAGCGAGAGTGTGAGTGCGAGGACGAGGACGAGGACGAGGACGAGGGTGAGGGGTGAGATGATGTAGGAGGAGGCACTGGGCGTTGCTTGGGGACAAGGACGGTGTGCACTCCGAACAGCGATAGCCGGCGCTAGGGTGTTCCGACTGCCCCTATGGATTCGGGGCAGATGTACGCGCTTCGGTGCCGGCGTGCAGGCAGGCGTGAGGACCCGCAGCAGAAGCCCGTCATGCCCCTCCTCTCGGCAATACCCCGAACGCGAGCACGCGCAACCACGACAACATCACAACGTCCACCCAGCACACCCAGCACACCCAGCACACCCAGCACACCCAGCACACCCAGCACACCCAGCACACCCAGCACACCCAGCACACCCAGCACACTCAGTGATTCCAGCACACCCAGCACACCGACGACACGGGACACCCCTCCGCGCGCGCGCGCGCGGGATAACAAACTCCCCCAAATTCGCTGACTCGCATACTCCAGGACTACATGCCGCCGGGAGACGTCAACTCACCACCGCTTCGTCTCGGGGGTTTCCCGCCGGTACTCTTCCTCGCCGTGTTCTTCATCGCCGAAGGACCTCCGACGGACCTCCGACCGCCTCCGTCCGAGGGGCGCGCGATGGTTTTGGCCATGTCTGGGGTGAGGTGGGGCGTAAGGTGGGATCGGTTTGATGAGATGAGGATGGTACGGCCTGATAGAGATGAGGGTGATTCGGCCTGATGGGAATGAGGGTGCGGGTTCAGTCGGGGGAAAGTCGAGTCGGTTCGAGAGGGAGACGTCGAGACGGTTTGGAAGTGCACGGTTGGGTTGGATGATGGAATGAGGATGGGCGTAGTGGATATCTACGAGATGGCGCTCGCGGCTCCAGGTATGGGATGGTGAGGTGATCTGCAGTCTAGGAGGGGATGGGACGGATGAGGCGCCGGCGCCGAGATGGGTTTGGTTGTTTGGATGAACGATACAGGCGGATGCAGCGCGTCGAGGCGTCAAGTAAGGGCGGTATTGCACTTTGTATCTGAGAAAGCTCGACCCAACCAACTCCGCAAAAGTCTAGTGACTCGCAAAGGAGCAGCAGTCTCCCGTCCCACCTTCACGGAGGTGCGGGTGGGGTCCAATGCAGGTCCAGTCCGTTCAAGCGTGTTTGGTCAACGAGCCGTCGGGGGAAAGACAGTCGACTACCGTTACTCGAGCAGCGCGAGGACGGGGGAGAGCACGACCACTGCAGCGGGCTCTGGCGCTGCTGGTACGAGCGCTGCCGACTGGAGTACCAGGGTGAGATCCGCGAGATGCCTGACCAGTGTGTATCGGCGAATCGATGGATGGATGGATGGACGAGCAGGTGATTGGGAAGTAGATGTCTGAAAGTAAAGTGAATCCTCAGGGCCAGGTCGGTCACGGCGGGTTGAGTTGCAAGCCACGCAAAAAACCTGGCGCCGGGCGCGACTGGTTTCTTCGCAAACAGAAACAGAAACAGGCATGCAGCCGTGCAGCAACGTCGTTGCGTTCGATTAGATGCATGCATACACCGTCAGATCCGTTGCGATGCGGGGCGATACGAGGGCGGAGCGAGCCCGTCTATGGGTATAACATTACTATGCAAACAGGACCGGCGGAACCCATCTATGACTCGACCCCACACGTCAAAACACCCCTCCACGCGGAGTGTAGACACTTCCGTTCATTCGTCGTCGTCGGTGTCGGGCTCGCGCTCGCCTGATCGACGAATCAGCACGACACACAAGAGTACGAGACACACTCCGACGTCCACTCACCACCATACGTCAGCCAGTTGAGCTTCCTCAACCGTCTTCGCTCCTCCTGCGCCTTGACCTCGTTTCGGGTCAACTGCCGAGTCAGCGAAAACGCGTACAAGGGAATGCACGGCGCTACGTGCCCAAACATGACGCGCGCGGGGTAGACGTAGCCAATGCGAAATCTCCGGCTCACCTTCTTCTTCTTCTTCGGCTTGAGCGCCAGCTTGGCCAAGCCGTCCGCCGCGTCCTCGGCGCCCGAGTTGGCCGCTGAGGTCGCCGCCGATCCGGCGGGGGTACCATTGGCGGGCGTGCCGACCTTTGAGAGCGCGCCGCGCGGGGTTCCGGCCTTGGAGGTGGTGCGTGAGGCTGGCCTGGACGGGTCGTCAAACGCGTCCTCGACGAGGACGACCTTGCCCTTTTGGGTGAGCTCGCCGGCGTCGACGTGCCAGATCTCGGGACACAGCGCGGTGACGAATTCGGTGGAATGGGAGATGATGCACACGGCACCTCCCCACTCCTTGATCGCCACGGCGAGACCGCCCAGCGCCTCGCGGTCCAAGAAGTTGGTCGGCTCGTCGAGGAACAGACACTGAGGTCGGTTGAACATGGCCGCGGCAATGACGACTTTGACTTTTTGACCGCCAGAGAGACCCGACATTTCGTTGTACTGCGCAATGTCGCCGTTGAGGCCGACCGCCTCGAGCACCTCTCTCACCGCGGACGCGGACGTGTCTCGCATGCCCGCGCCTTCGCGGGACGACTCCATGTCGTCGAACTGGCCAAGCAGCTTGGTGAAGCCCTTTGCCACCAGCACGTCTCGGGGGATCCACGCGTTGTGCTGGGGAAACCGTCAGCGAGGAAAGAGGAAAGGAGAAGTGCGCTACCCACCTTGTGGTCGAGACCCTTAAACTTGACCTCGTACTGGAACCCTTTCTTGAGCTTGGAGCGACCGAGGATGTACTCGATCTTGCGCAGCTCGCCGTTCTTGCCCTCGATGGGGCGATCCATCATCTCCTTGTCCTCGTCGGTCAACACCCGCGTGGCCTTTTCCAACATTTCGCGATCGTGGCCGTCCTGGTATCGCCATTGACTGGGCGCGGTGTCAGCAGGGCGACTCCACAACTCTAGCTCAACCAAACGCAGCGCAGACGAAGGAACCGCTTACATGTACTGCACCGCAGTCTTGTCCAAGTGCAGGTTGATGTGGTGGAACGCGTGCTGGGCGACGTAACCAACTCGGAGCGCCGGGTGCTTGTGCACCGTGCCCTCTTGCGGAACCGTCTCGCCCGTCAGAAGCTTGATTAGGGTTGACTTGCCAGCTCCATTGGGCCCCACGATTCCCACGCGGGAGGAGAGGGAGAGGTGACACGAGACGTTTTTCAGCGAGGGGCGAGACATGCCAGGGTAGGTGAAGGTGCAGTTGTTGAGCTTCATGATGGCCCGGGTGTTTGACCGGACGCCCATGAGCGAGCCCGGAGGGGGAACGAGAACTTGACAGAGGTCGCGGCGAGGGTGTAGTAGGATTTGGCCGAGGGACTTTCTCCACAAACTTGGACAGGTTGCCGGGGTAGTAGACAATCTTCTTGTCCTCGTAGTGCATGATGTCGGTGCAGACATTGTCGAGGAAGCCAGAGTCGTGCGAGACGATGAGGCACGTGATCTCGGACAGGTCGCACAGGTACTGCTCGAGCCAGCCGACGGTCTGGACGTCGAGGTGGTTGGTGGGTTCGTCGAGAAGGAGGATGTCGGCGCCGATGAGCATGGCGCGAGCAAGCTCGAGCTTCATCTTCCATCCACCGGACAATGACGCGACGGGGTCGCGCTGCTTTTCTTCAGAAAAGCCAACGGAGAGAAGCATCGCGGCGATCTCCTCGCGCTTGCGGTCCTTGAGCTTGGGGTCAGAGGCGACAAAGTCGACAATGGTCATCGACGTGTCCTCGCCCTGGAGCGCGTGCTCGACCATGAGGCACCGCAGCTCGTCCTGGGAAGGGAAGCCCTCGACCTGACGCGTCAGCAAGAACCAACACGTGCCGACCCACCTTGCCGTCACGGATCGCCTTCATGAGGGTACTCTTGCCCGCACCGTTACCGGCGCAGATACCGTACCGCCTTCCTCTCCGCAGCTTGAGGTTGGTGTGGTTGAGCAGCAAGAGACCGCCGTAAGCGAGGGAGAATTGGATGTCGCACAGGAGCTGTCCCTCGGATCCGTCGTCCTCGGTGGCCGGGGCGTACTTGGCCCGGTCGATATCCATGAAAGCCTTTCGAATCGCTTGGGTCGCAGCCGCGCCGTCCTCGGCTCCCATGAGCAGCTTCATGAACGACCCCACGGCCTTGCCCTCCCAGACGTCGGCGTCCCAGCGGCGCAGGTCGACGAGGTCGGCGACGATGTTGGCCTCGTACTCGATCGAGTGGGCGAGGACGGGCGACCCGGGCAGGGAAGCCGAGAGAGGGATAGACGGGTGGGAGGGAAGTCCAGGAACACCCTTGAGGTGGGGCACCATGACGGTGAGAGCCTCGGTGACGGAGAGGATGATGTCGCGAGGGGGCAGCGGGGTGGCCGTGGCGGAAGCACCCGCCGAGATGAGAATGTCAAGTGCGGTCTGGGCGAAGGCTCGGATCTCGGGGAAGGCCGCGCCTTCGGCGAGCTGCTGCACTCCGCCGACAAGAGGGCCGAGGTACCGAGCCGCGACGGTCGGGTCACGAACGAGCTTGACGAGGTTGCCAATGACGATGCAGGTCATGCGCTGCGTGTCGGTGGAACGCTCCTTGAGCGCGCGGCTGAGAAGCGGGACCATGACGGCGAGGGTCGGGGCGTTGACCTCGGCGACGAACGTCGTGGACGAGAGAGCTTTGATAGTGCCTGCGACGGCGTTGGGCGAGGCCATGGCGGAGACGAGAAGGTTGATGTGTTTGAGCACGTCGGGGTTGGGCAGGGTCCCGCACAGCGTAGTCGCGGCCTTGTTGGCAGCGGCGGAAACCTACAAGTAGAACGGTGAGCGTGGGTCAAGCGTGGGCATGTGTCGTATGTGTGCGCTCACCTCAGCCTTGGTGTCGTGCATGGCATGCTCGACGAACGGAATCACATGGCCGAGCTCCACTGCGACCCACTCCTCCGCGCCGGGCTTGACGAGCCCCTCGATGGCTTTCAGCGCCGCGACCTTGGACCTCCAGCCCTTTGCCTCCTCGAGGGTCTTGCACAGCGTGTCGAGGATCATCCTCGACCCTTCGACGGGTGCGGCCTTGATCAGCGCGTTGACCGCCGAGGTCACCGCGGTTCTGACGGGCTGGCCCTTATCCATGGCCAGGGACAACAACGCGGGGAGGAGGGGGAGGAACGCCGATTCGACACCGGCGCCGAGGGACTTGCATATCCGCTCGACCAGGACGGGGGCGGACTCGCGCTCGTACCCGGATTTCGAGCCGGACCAGATAAGCACGACGTCGATGATCCTAGCCTCCTGGATGGCTTCGAGGACGCGCGGGGACTTTTTCAGCGAGAGGGCAATACCGTCGGCGATGGACTTGGCGTCGACATTGGATGGGGCGGTGGCGAGAGAGGTGAGCTCGGCGAGGAAGGGGGACTCGGGCAGAGGGGTCAGAGTGGGAGCAGCGACGGGAGACATGGTGGCGGGGTTGTGTAGGGTGTGAACGAGTGTGCAAAGGGGAAAAGATTGCGGTTTTCACGGGCGTATTTGACGCTCGGTGATCTGCTCTACTCGCTTCCTGCGTCTAGGTGGTAGTGGTACAGCGCCTGTCGGCGAGAATGAGTGGTGATTGGAGAAGATAAAAGGAGGAGAGACAAGAGACAAGACAGTCGCACGTTTGGGTGGGCGGCGTCCCAAAAGTCTGAATCCCAGGGGTTCAGTCGCGGTCGAGACTTTTTTAAAGTCGGGGGCGCGATTAAGAGATAAAAACGTGAGCAGCTGAGGTAAGCACGTCGAGCACCCCGTTTCTATCGACGAGGTGCAAAGCCTATAAAATACATATATGTACGCTACGTGTTCAATGTTCAATCCGCCCTCGACGCGAGGGGAGGTCCACCTCCGTACGGCCTCATGTCCATCTGCGGGTACCGCTTGCCCACGGCCTCCACAACGCCTCGCTCCTTCCAATAGTCGTGCTCCACTCCGGGGAACCCGACGATCTGCCTCTGCCTTGGATCCGCGTTGACGAGGAACCTGTCCATCTCTGGCTGCCCATTCGGTGCTGCTGGTCCATGGGCGCCATCCATGGCACGTTGGCCGTGTGATACCCCGTGAACTGAACGAACCGGTGGCCACGATCCGCGGTCATGGCTGACCCGCGGTGGAACGTTCGCATACTGTAGATGATGACTGAACCGGCGGGGACCAGTGCGGGGACCTCGACGTCGTAGAGCTCTGGGAAGTCTTGTCGGGTGTGATGTCGGAATCCATCCTCCATGAGCTTGCGGGGTTCCGTGTGGGTCTGGCTGACCACGTACGTCGGGCCGAGATCGGGGGTGACGTCGGTCAGGTAGACGATCATGGGGATGTCGATCCACCGCTTTGACTCTTGCGGGATGACGAGCGAGTTGTTCGAGTAGTCCGAGTGGAGCGCCTGGTCGTATTCCCCCTGCCGGCGTACTTGCCCACGAGGTGGCCAAGGGACAACGCGAGGTCGTCCGTCTCGGCGAGACGCTCCGCAAAGGCGAGGAGGAAAGGGTGCATCGCGAGGTTATTGAGCGCGTCGGAATCGTATGGGAAATCGTAACGGACCGCGGCGGCGCTGGATCCCTTCATGTTTCGACTGGAAGTGCCCATAAGACCGCCAAAGACCAGCTCGCGACGAGCGATCTCGTCGGAAGTCGGCATGTGTTGGTGAACCCCTTCGTTGATACCCTCCATCTCCTCGGGGGAGAGGAACCGCTCGATGATGACATACCCGTGCTCGTGCCAGTGAGCCACGTCCTCGTCCCGGATCAGCGTCGCGAACCGCGCTTTGGCGTCCTGGGTTGGGTCAGCAGCGGTACCAGCGCGATCAGCCAAAGGACACGTTTGGGACGGTATCGATTGAGGCCCAGGCCCACTCCTGCGCGACGTGCTCACCTCGAACGACTCGCCCTGGTTCGGGACGTAAGGCTTGATCCAGTACCTCGACGAGTCCTTGGCGGCGTGGCCGTGGCCATTGCCATTGACATTACCATTGCCATTGCCGTTGGTCAAATGCGAAGTGGTCATGACGGCTCAAAATATGTTGTCCGGGTGATGGTCCAACATCGCCGATGTGAGTGACGTCTGGGCGATTATATACGTCTGCACCATCGCGTATGCTTCGCCAGTGCCGTGTCGACATGCTGCGACTGCACGTACTGGCGCAAGTTCGGCTTGAAGATGTCGAGAATTACGGGCCGCAACGGCAGACGCGGGCGGGCCGTGCGGCTATGCGGTGTGCGTACCGTACGCGGGCCTCGATATTGCCGTGCCGGGTAAAGCGGGGCGGCATATCGCTCGGCTAGATCGTCCGTCCTCGTATACGCATCTACATCACCGCAAGAGGAGGGCCGGTCGGGCAAGTCGCCGCGCGCGAAACGGGGACACCACGACATGACATCAGTGCTGTTGAAGCATGGGACCGGGAGGCGGAGACCAGATCAGACCCGACGATTCCCAACCATCTGGCAGTCACCACAGCGGAGGCAATTCTCATGTTCTGATCGACTTGCCTGCAGATTCTGGCATTTTTGCTCAAAATTGAACTGCTTTGTCATACTGTCGCCCTCACACCTGTTCAATGCTCTCCATGCATGCTGTCGAGATACGGGGACCGACCCCATTGCCTCGGAACGATCACCCCGCGATGGCCTCCCTAAATGCCACGTACCGGCTCATCCGCCACATGGTCAAATTGATTCCGCCCACGACGCGTCTCCCTGGACGCGTTAAAGCACTGTTTCAGGAACGCGTCGGCCCACCCACCACCCAGCGACAACGACATTTCCATCTCCATCTCGCTCTCTCCTGCTCTATCGTCTCCATCTCTC